>PVKS010030803.1:0-24046 GCA_004027875.1 Aplodontia rufa
ATCCCAGGGTAAACGGAAGGTGGGAGGCATCCTTGGGCAGACACCCAGGGGGATGTCATCGTGGGGTAGACAGTTGGGGGTACATACTTGGCTATAAATCAGTGGGGGAGTCCTGAGGTAGATAGCGGGTGGATTGCGACCTGGTATGGACAACGGGTGGGAGGGATGCTGGGGTAGACTGAGGATGGGAGGCATTCTGGTGAAGAAAGATAGTGAGAGGAGGCCTGGGGTAGACACTGGGTGTGGGGAGTCCTGGGGTAGATAGCAGATGGGGGCATTCTGGGGAAGAAAGCGGGTGAGGGGAGTCCTGGGATAGACAGCATGTGATGGACGGACTGGTTAAAAGTGAGTGGGGCGTGTCCTGGTGAAGACAGAGGTTGTGTGGTGTCCTGTGTTAGAAAGCAGTGTGGGAGTGGTGGGGTGGTGAGCATGGGGGGCGCGCTCTGGGGAACATAGGGGGTGAGGGGAATCCTGGGTAAACATAGCGTGCTGTGGGTCCTGTGGTAGACAGCAGGTGGGTGAGTCATTGGATAGAGTGCAGGTGGGGCGCATCCTCAGGTAGAGAACATTGGGGGAGTTCTGGTTAAACACTGATGTGATTTGGAGGCATCCTTGGGTAGACAGTGGGTGAGAGGCATCATGGGGTAGACAGTCGGTGGGAGGGATCCTGTGGTAGATAAAAGGTGGGAGGGTCCTTTGGTAGACAGCAGATAGGGAGCTTCCTGGTGTAGGCAGGAGGTTGGGGCCCTTCAGGGGAAGACAGCGGGTGGGAGAAGTCTAGGGTAGACAGAGGGTGGGGGCGTCCTGGAGTAAACAGCAAGTGGGAGGGGACGTGAAGTAGACAGAGGGTTTGATGGGTCCTAGGTAAGACAGCAGGGATGGCCTCCTGTGGTAGACAGCGGGTGGGAGTAGTCCTGAGGTAGACAGTGGGTGGGGGGCTTCTTAAGTAGAAAGTAATGTTGACACTGGAAGCAGTGGGGGAGGGCACACCGGGATCCTTTTTCTTGTTACTACGCGGGTGAGTTTTCCAATGTTTCTGGACGTGGACTTGCGAGGGTGGCAATCCCCCTTTCATGTGTCTGGTACAACCAGCTCTGCAGTTGGTGAGTTTGACCACCCTGGCTTCCAACAGCAGACTTACAGGATTTTGGGAAGCCTCAGCAGAAGGTAGGGAATCAACAGTGTGGGACAGGGATGGGGGACGGAAAGTGGTTCTTGGTCAGGGAAGGCCGTCGGGGACCAGGAAAAGTTGCTGGGTATGGGATGGATGGCTTGAGCATTGAGGACAAAAGGTCAGGCAGTGGTTGTTGGTGCAGGGGCTACTGCATCAGAGGCACGTTGCATGATTTGCAAGGTGTACCTGCAAGGGGGCAGGAATGGCCCTGGATTGTTCACACAGCAGCTTTCCATGCAAGGTTGGGATGTAGAGAGGAAGAGGTATCCCAAACCTGGACTGGTGTGCTGCACTGCTGTCCCTGACTCCGTGTCTTATTTGTGGATGCTGGAAGTTTTTGACCTCCTGAAGCATGGCTGCGTTGACCTGGTTTGAGCCTGGACTTGTGTGTGCCAGTAGCCAGGGCTGCCGTTCTGTAAGGCTGGTCCGAGCATCAGGTAGTGAGGCCTGCAGAGTGCCCAGAGGTAGAGGGAGGGCATGTGAATGAAGCTAGGAGAGCGCTGAGGCGGCTAGGAGTTGTGCTGGGTTCAGAGGTGATATTTATAGCCTCAATAAGAGTAAGAGAGTCACTCTTTGTTGGTGCAGGAGGTAGAGACTGAGGGTTTGCATGATGTTTCTGGGAGTCTTAGTTTGTGCTTGGTACCTTCCCTTGGGATCCAGGTAGCAATGTGTGTCTCTGAGTTGGGAGTGTGCAGGGCTGTTGGAAAGGCCATTGCAGGTTGTTTGAAGTATTTTGTGGGAAGCATAAAGAGGCTGTTGTCCAGGGCACCTGAGCATTGTTTTCAAAAAATGTGTTGAAGGCTTGAATTGCATTTAAAAAAAGAGAGCATGTACTACTCCTTACATTTTACCAAAACCCATATTATCCTATTGGTAGGTGTGTGACTGTATTAAACTGTTTTTAAATTCATGGTAATTTTGACATTTTACCTTTTCTTATTGCAAGGATAGGTAATGATTTAATCTTAGATATAGTGTGTGTGAGTGTGTGGGGGAATGCTCAAAGGGCGTGTGCTTCCACATAGCTAAGGATACCTTGAGTTGAACTATCAAAATGTGGCCCTAAAGACTTTTTGTAACACTACCGTTTTCTTGTTTATTCTTTCAATTTTGACATGTAAACAAAGGTCCCTCCACTGCTATATGTCGGCACGGTGTGCAACATGACATTTTGGTGACGATATGCGGTATTTTGTGCAATATGTATTCAGGCTCAAGGCCACTGAGTCCATTGAGTTTGCCTAAAATGTGGCAAATCCATAAAAAGCCGAGTCTGCTAAGTTTTTGCATTTTTTTCTGTCTGTTTCCATTTGAGTGACTTCAGCAAATATTTGATTGTGGCAAAACAGAAAATTTTCCTATATGCATATACATGGAATATTCACCAAATTTGATGATCATTTGTCTTAGTTCTTACTCAACCGTCATTGGAAGATGGAACACAATTGCTTATTTGACATTCCTGTGCATTTCTTACACTTGTTAATTTTGATGCTGGGACCGAAGCTAGGGAGGTGTAGCTGGAGGTGTGTTCTCCACAAGCAAACTCTGCTCCTTGGCTATGGAGCTTGGCCAAAGGCTCTGCAGATATCTCGGAAGAAATCCAAGCAGGGAGGCCTGGTGTCTCCGAAGGTTTAGGTTGTGAGAGTCTCACAATTTGCCCCAGGTCTTCCAAATGGTTAACACTTAATTACCAAAGTAATGGCATTATCAGGAGGAACATTTGAAATGGAGTTAGTTCATGATGGAATGCCCCTTACGGATCGACCACAACTTTTCCAGAAGAAAACTGAGGGCATAGGAAGTTTTTCCTTGCACTTTGATTATACTCAACCAGCATCATGTTCAAAAACAGAAAGCTCACAGAAATTCACCAGGCACCCATTTCTGGCCATGATTTGATGTTGCAATTCCCTGCTTGCAAATCCCTGAGGAGTAAATGTCCACTGGGTACAAGCCAGGCAATGTAAGGAACAGTGCTCTTGCACACCAATGAGGTGAATGTTTGAAATGGAGAGTAAGAGATGATGGAGAGAAGAGAAGGAATTTGTGGGCCCACTGGAAGATGCAGCTGTGCACCTGCTGGTGGTGTCAGGGTGAAACAAAGCAACTAAACATGCCTAAGCATTTTGTTTTTTTCATGGATGTATGTGATCATGCATGCAAAGACTGACATGGGAAAGGTGGGACAAGAGAGATGAGAAAATTTTGAAATCAAGAGTTGTCCCTTGGTCCTGGGACTTCAGGTACGTGGTTGAACACACTACGTGGAGACATGACAACGGATGTGGTTCAGAAGAGTGTCAAGAGAAGATTTGTCGTTAGGATAAGCAAACCTTCAACAGGAGTAGATAGAGATCACGATGCAGGTGTGTGTTTCCCAATGGGTCCAATAGCTGGATGCATGTTTGGAAGAGTGCTTACTCCACAAATATGTGAATAATGAAAAGAGGGAGTTCAAGAATTTTTTCAGGAAATGATGTAAGCCAAGCACCACAGTCTTTTCTGAGTTTGGCCTGGTCTCTCTGGGTCAAGTCTGCTGCAAACATCTTCAAAAATCACAGAACTTGGCCACTCCGCACTGCTTCCCTTTCCGTCCATAGCAGGTGCCCTCAGTGCTCATCTGCACTCACCTCCAATGTATGGACCCAGTATGGAATCCATGTCTCTCATCAGATTGAAATTCCTTCCTCTAAATTAGCTGTGAACTTCAACACTGCCTTAGGCGCAGCCTTGCTCAGTGCACCTGTCATTGCTGTCCAGGCCCCAACTCTTCTGGGATTCTTGACTCCCTGTCTAAGCTCCAAGCACCAGTTTCATAAGTTTGCCCCCATTTCTTACATCATCCCTGAAACCGCCTTAAAGCCTGGCTCTTCTGGGTAGCCTGAAAGTCTCAGATACCTGCACAGCTCTTGTGCCCTGCAGAGAACCCTGAGGGGCAACTATTCCAAAAGACACTATGAGCATCTCTGAGCACTGTAGCGTGTATGACTTAAAATGCTGAGTGCAATCAAGAGGGTGTGCATTGATGTTCTGATTTCTCCTTTTTCCATTGAGACAGGGGGTTGGAACCCATGCCAGTCCCAGGCCACACCCCTCACCAAAAGCCACTGTGTCCCCGCCCATGGTCACACCCTAGGAGGTCCAGTTGGCCCTAGGCCCACAAGTCAGGGCATGTGGAACAAGCGCTTTTTGAAAGTGGAGGGATTTCATCCAGGAGGCTTTAGAACAAGACACAGCGGCATGGAATATGACATGATTCTGCTGTCCTCAGTGTCCTGGAAAACTAAAGAACAGAATATTGACACTGGAAGCAGTGGGGGAGGGCACACCGGGATCATCTTTCTTCTTACTTCACTGGTGAGTTTTCCAATGTTCCCGGCCGTGGCCTTGCGAGGGTGGCAGTCCCCCTTGCATGTGCCTGGCCAAACCAGGCCTGCAGTTGGCGAAATTGACCTACCTGGCTTCCAACGGCAGACCTACAGGGTCTTGGGGAGCCTCAGCAAAAGGTGGGGAAGCTCCAGTGTGGGCAAGGGATGGGGGTGGGCATGTGGTTCTTGGTCAGGGGAGGCCTTCGGAGACCAGGAACAGTTGCTGGGAGTGGGATGGATGGCTTGAGCTTTGAGGACTCAAGGTCAGGCAGTGGTTGTTGGTGCAGGGGCTACTGTAGCAGAGGCAACTTGCATGATTTGCAAGGTGTACCTGCAAGGGGGCAGGAATGGCCCTCTATTGTTCACACAGCAGCTTTCCATGCAAGGTTGGGATGTATAGGGGAAGAGGCATCCCAAACCTGGACTGGTGTGCTGCACTGCTGTCCCTGACTCCGTGTCTTATTTGAGGATGCTGGAAGTTTTTGACCTCCTGAAGCATGGCTGCGTTGACCTGGTTTGAGCCTGGACTATTGTGCGACAGTAGCCAGGGCTACCGTCATGTAATGCTGGTCCCAGCATCAGGTAGTGAGGCCTATAGTGTGCCCAGAGGTAGAGGGAGGGCATGTGAGTGAAGCTAGGAGAGGGCTGAGGAGGCCAGGAGAGGTGCTGGGTTCAGAGGCGATATGGATAGCCTCAATAAGAGTAAGAGAGTCACTCTTTTTTGGTGCAGGAGGTAGAGATTGAGGGGTTGCATGATGTGTCTGGGAGTCATACTTTGTGCTTGGTACCTTCCCTTGGGATCCAGGTAGGGATGTGTGTCTCTGAGTTGGGGAGTGTGCAGGGGTGTTGGAAAGGCCATTGCAGGTTGGTTGAAGAATTTTGTGGGAAGCGTCAAGAGACCGGTGTCCAGGGCACCTGAGCATTGTTTTCAAGAAATGTGTTGAAGGCTTGAATTGCATTTAAAAAAAGAGAGCATGTACTACTCCTTACATTTTACCAAAACCCATATCCTCCTATTGGTAGGTGTGTGACTGTATTAAACTGTATTTCTAATTCATGGTGATTTTTACATTTTACCTTTTCTTATTGCAAGGATAGGTAACGATTTAATCTTAGATATAGTGTGTGTGAGTGTGTGGGGGAATGTGCAAAAGCGTGTGCTTCCACACAGCTAACGATTCCTTGAGCTGAACGATCAAAATGTGGCCCTAAAGACTTTTTGTAACACTACCTTTTTCTTGTTCATTCTTTATATTTTGACCCATCAACAAAGGTCCCTCCACTGCTATATGTCGGCACGGTGTGCAACATGACATTTTGGTGATGATATGCGGTATTCTGTGCAATATGTATTCAGACTCAAGGCCTCTGAGTCCGGTTAGTTTGCCTTAAAAATGTGGGAGATCCATAAAAGCCGACTCTGCTAATTTGTTGCATTTTTTTCTGTCTGTTTCCATTTGAGTGACTTCAGCAAATATTTGATTGTGGCAAAACAGAGGATTTTCCTATATGCATATACGTGGAATATTCACCAACTGGAATGATCATTTGTCTTAGTTCTTACTCATCCTTCATTGGAAGATGAAACACAATTGCTCATTTGACTTTCCTGTGTATTTATTACACTTGTTAATTTTGATGCTGTGACCCAAGCTAGGGAGGTGTAACTGGAGGTGTGTTTTCCACAAGCCAACTCTGCTCCTTGGCCATGGAGCTTGGCCAAAGGCTCTGCAGATATCTCAGAGGAAATCCAAGCAGGGAGGCCTGGTGTCTCCAAAGGTTTAGGTTCTGAGAATCTGACCATTTGCCCCAGGTCTTTCAAATGGTAAACACTTAATTACAATATAATGGGATTAGTAGGAAGAACCTTTGAAATGGAGTTAGTTCATGACAGAATGCCCCTCAAGGATCGACCACAACCCTTCCAGAAGAAAACTGAGGGCATAGGAAGTTTTTCCTTACACTTTGATTATACTCAACCAGCATGCGTATTCAAAAACAGAACGCTCACAGAAATTAACCAGGCACCCATTTCTGGCCATGATTTGATGTTGGAATTCCCTGCTTGCAAATCCCTGAGGAGCAAATGTCCACTGGGTGCAAGCCAGGCAATCTAAGGAACAGTGCTATTGCATGTGAGTGAGGTGAGTGTTTGAAATGGAGAGTAAGAGATGATGGAGAGAAGAGATGGTATTTTTGGGGCCACTGGAAGATGCAGTTGTGGTACCTGCTGGTGGTGTCAGGGTTAAACAAAGTAACTACACATGCATCAACCTTTTGTTTTCTTCATGGAGGAATGTGATCATGCTTGGAATGACTTAGATGGGAAAAGTGGGACAAGAGAGATGAGAAAGTTTGATATCAGGAGATGTGGCTTGGTCCTGGGACCGCAGGTACGTGGGTGAACACACTACATGGACAGATGACAACAGATGTGGTTCAGAAGAGTGTCAAGGGAAGATATATCGTTAGGTTAAACAAACCTTCAACAGGAGTAGATAGAGATCACGATGCAGGTGTGTGTTTCCCAATGGGTCCAATAGCTGGATGCATGTTTGGTAGAGAGTTTACTCCACAAATATGCGGATAAGGAAAAGAAGGAGTTCAACAATATTTTAGGAAATGATGGAAGGCAAGAACCACAGTCTTTTCTGAGTTTGCCTGGTCTCCCTGTGTCAAGTCTGCTGCAAACATCTTCGAAAATCAAAGAACTTGGCCACCCCGCACTGCTTTCCTTTCTGTCCATAGCAGGCGCCCTCAGTGCTCATCTGCACTCACCTCCAATGTATGGACCCAGTATGGAATCCATGTCTCTCATCAGATTGAAATTCCTTCTTCTAAGTTAGCTGTGAACTTCAAAACTGCCTTAGGCGCAGCCTTGCTCAGTGCACCTGTCATTGCTGTCCAGGCCCCAATGCTTCTGGGATTCTTTGCTCCCTGTCTGCGCTCCAAGCACCACTTTCGTAAGTTTGCCCCCATTTCTTACATCTTCCCTGAATCCACCTTACAGCCTGGCTCTTCTGCATAGCCTGAAAGTCTCTGATACCTGCACACCTTTTGTGCCCTGCAGAGAACCCTGAGGGGCGACTATCCCAGAAGACACTGTGAGCATCTCTGTGCACTTTAGCATGTATGACTTAAAATGCTGAGTGCAATCAAGGGGGTGTGTATTCATGTTCTGATTTCTCCTTTTCCCATTGAGACAGGGGGGTGGAACCCATGCCAGTCACAGGCCACACCCCTCACCAAAAGCCACTGTGTCCCCGCCCATGGCCACACCCTCAGATGTCCAGTTGGCTCTAGGCCCTCAAGTCAGAACACTTGGAACAAGCCCTTTTTGAAAGTGGAGTTATTTCATCCAGGAGGCTTCAAAAAAAGATCCGGCGGCATGGAAGAGGATATGCTTCTGCTGTCTTCAGTGCCCCGGAAAACTAAAGAACAGAATGTTGACACTGGAAGCAGTGGGGGAGGGCACACCGGGATCATCTTTCTTCTTACTTCACTGGTGAGTTTTCCAATGTTCCCGGCCGTGGCCTTGCGAGGGTGGCAGTCCCCCTTGCATGTGGCTGGCCAAACCAGGCTTGCAGTTGGCGAAATTGACCTACCTGGCTTCCAACGGCAGACCTATAGGGTCTTGGGGAGCCTCACCAAAAGGTGGGGAAGCTCCAGTATGGGCAAGTGCTATGGGTGGGCATGTGGTTCCTGGTCAGGAGAGGCCTTCGGGGACCAGGAACAGTTGCTGCGTGTGGGATGGATGGCTTAAGCATTGAACACACAAGGTCAGGCAGTGGTTGTTCATGCAGGGGATACTGCAGCAGAGGCACGTTGCATGATTTTGCAAGGTTTACTTGCAAGGGCGCAGAAATTGCCCTAGATTGTTCACATAGCAGCTTTCCATGCAAGGTTGGGATGTATAGAGGAAGAGGCCTCCCAAACCTGGACTGGTGTGCTGCACCGCTGTCCCTGATTCCGTGTCTTATTTGTGGACTCTGGATGTTTTTGGCCTCCTGAAGCATGGCTGCATTGACCTGGTTTGAGCCTGGATTTGTGTGCGCCAGTAGCCAGGGCTGCCATCCTGTAAGGCTGGTCCCAGTATCAGGTAATGAGGTCTGCAGTGTGCCCAGAGGTAGAGGTAGGGCATGTGAGTGAAGCTAGGTGAGGGCTGAGGAGGCCAGGAGAGGTGCTGGGTTCAGAGGCAATATGGATAGCCTCAATAAGAGTAAGAGAGGCACTCTTTGTTGTTGCAGGAGGTAGAGACTGAGGAGTAGCATGATGTTTCTGGGAGTCTTAGTTTGTGCTTGGTACCTTCCCTTGGGATCCAGGTAGGCATGGGTGTCTCTGAGTAGGGGAGTGTGAAGGGGTGTTGGAGAGGCCATTGCAGGTTAGTGGAAGTATTTTGTGGGAAGCGTAAAGAGACAGGTGTCCAGGGCACCTGAGCATTGTTTTCAAGAAGTGTGTTGAAGGCTTGAATTGTATTTTCAATATAGAGAGCATGTACTACTCTCTACATAGTACTAAATCCCATATCCTCCTGTTGGTAGGTGTGTGACTGTATTAAACTGTATTTCTAATTCATGGTGATTTTGACATTTTACTTTTTCTTATTTCAAAGATAGGTAACGATTTAATCTTATATATATAGTGTGTGTGAGTGTGTGGGTGAATGTGCAAAAGCCTGTGCTACCACAAAGCTAAGGATTCCTTGAGCTGAATGATAAAAATGTGGTCTTGAAGACTTTTTGTAACACTACCTTTTTCTTGTTCATTCTTTCCATTTAGAAACATAACCAAAGGTCCCTCCACTGGTATATGTCGGCACGGTGTGCAACATGACATTTTGGTGATGATATGCGGTATTCTGTGCAATATGTATTCAGGCTCAAGGACTCTGAGTCCGTTGAGTTTGCCTTAATAATGTGTTAGATCCGAAAAAATCCGAGTCTCCTAAGTGGTTGTCTTTTTTTCTATCTGTTTAAACTTGAGTGACTTCAGCAAACTTTTGGTTGTGGCAAAACAGAGGATTGTTCTATATGCATATACGTGGAATATTCACCAACTTTAATGATCATTTCTCTTAGTTCTTACTCATCCTTCATTGGGAGATGGAAAACAATTGCTCATTTGGCTTTCGTGGGTAGTTATTACACAAGTTAATTTTGATGTTGGGACCGAAGCTAGGGAGGTGTAGCTGGAGGTGTGTTTTCCACAAGCCAACTCAGCTTCTTGGCCATGGAGCTTGTCCAAAGTCTCTGCAGATATCTCGGAGGATATCCAGGCGGAGAAGGAAAGGCAGTCTTTGTTGGGGCAGGAGGTAGAGACTGAGGGGTAGCATGATGTTTCTGGGAGTCTTAGTTTGTGCTTGGTACCTTCCCTTGGCATCCAAGTAGGGATGGGTGTTTCCGAGTCAGGGAATGTGTGGGGGTGTTGGACAGGCCATGCAGGTTGGTAGAAGTATTTTGTGGGAAGCGTAAAGAGACCAGTGTCCAGGGCACCTGAGCTTTGATTTCAAGAAGTGTGTTGAAGGCTTGAATTGCATTATCAATATGGAGAGCATGTTCTGCTCCTTACATTTTACCAAACCCATATCTTTCTATTGCTAGGTGTGTGACTGTATTAAACTGTATTTCTAATTCATGGTGGTTTTGACACTTTACCTTTTCTTACTTAAAAGATAGGTAACGATTTAATCTTTGATATAGTGTGTACGTGTGTGTGGAAATGGGCACACACGTGTGCTTCTACTCAGCTAAGTATTCCTTGAGCTGAACGATCAAAATGTGGCCCTGCAGACTTTTTGTAACACTATCTTTTTCTTGTGCATTCTTTCTGTTTTGACCCAAACGAGAGGTTCCTCCACTGCTATATTGGCACGGTTTGCAACATGAGATTTTCGTAACAATATGTGGTATCCTGTGTGCAATCGGTTTTAAGGCTCAAGGTTTCTGAGTACATTGAGTGTCCCTTGCAAATGTGGGAGATCCATAAGAAACCGAGTCTGCTAAGTGGTTGTCTTTTTTTCTGTCTGTTTCCACTTGAGTGGCTTCAGCAAACTTTTGGTTGTGGCAAAACAGAGGATTTTCCTATATGCATATACGTGGAATATTCACCAACTTTAATGATCATTTGTCTTAGTTCTTACTCATCCTTCATTGGGAGATGGAACACAATTGCTCATTTGGCTTTCCTGGGTAGATATTACACGTGTTAATTTTGATGCTGGGACCGAAGCTAGGGAGGTGTAGCTGGAGGTGTGTTTTCCACAAGCCAACTCAGCTTCTTGGCCATGGAGCTTGTCCAAAGGCTCTGCAGATATCTCGGAGGAAATCCAGGCGGCGAGGCCTGGTGTCTCCAAAGGTTTTGTTTCTGAGAATCTCACCATTTGCCCCGGGTCTTTCAAATGGTGAAGACTTAATTACCAAGGTAATGGCATTAGCAGGAGGAACCTTTGAAATGGAGTTAGTTCATTAAAGAATGCCCATCACGGATTGACCGCAACCTTTCCAGAAGAAAACTGAGGCCATATGAAGTTTTTCCTTGCACTTTGAGTATACTTAAGCAGCTAGCATGTTCAAAAACAGAAAGCTCAGAGAAATTGACCAGGCACCCTTGTCTGGCCATGATTTGATGGTGGAATTCCCTGCTTGCAAATCCCTGAGGAGTAAATATCCACTGGATGCAAACCAGGCAATCTAAAGAACAGTGCTATTGCACGTAATTGAGGCGAGTGTTTGAATTGGAGAGTAAGAGATGATGGAGAGAAGAGATGGGATTTGTGAGTCCACTGGAAGGTGCAGCTGTGGCACCTGCCGGTGGTTTCAGGCTGAAACAAAGTAACTACACATGCATCATCCTTTTGTTTTCTTCATGGAGAAATGTGATCATGCATGGAAAGACTGAGATGGGAAAGGTGGGACGAGAGAGATGAGAAAATTTAGAAATAAAGATTTGTGGCTTGATCCTGGGACCTCAGGTACGTGGGTGAACACACGACATAGACAGATGACGACAGATGTCTTGCAGAAGAGTGTCAAGAGAAGATTTGTCATTAAGATGAGCAACCCTTCAACAGGAGTTGAAAGCGGTCACGATGCAGGTGTGAGTTTCCCAACTGGTCCTATAGCTGGTTGCATGTTCGGAAGAGTGTTTACTCCTCAATTATGCGAATAATGAACAGAGGGTTTTTAAGATTTTTTCAGGATATGATGTAAGCCAAGCACCACGGACTTTTCTGAGTTTGGCCTGGTCTTTCTGGTTCAACTCTGTTCCAAAATGCTGCAAAAATCACAGAACTTGGCCACACCACACTGCTTCCCTTTCCTTCCATAGCAGGCGCCCTCAGTGCTCATCTGCACTCACCTCCAATATATGGACCCAGTATGGACTCCATGTCTCTCATTGGATTGAAATTCCTTCCTCCCAGTTGGCTGTGAACTTCACCACTGCCATAGGCGAAGCCTTTCCCAGTGCACCTGTCATTGCTGTCCAGGCCCCAATGCTTCTGAGATTCTTGGCTCCCTGTTTGAGCTCCAAGCACCACTTCCATAAGTTTGCCCCATTTCTTAAATATTCCCTGAATCCGCCTTACATCCTGGCTCTTCTGTGTAGCCTGAAAGACTCCTATGCCTGCACAGCTTTGGTGCCCTGCAAAAAACCCTGAGTGGCTAATATCCCAAATGACACTGTGAGCGTCTCTGAGCTCTGTAGCGTGTATGACTCAGTAAATGGTGAGTGCAATCAAGGGGTTGTGTATTAATGATTTGATTTCTCCTTGTTCCATTGTGATGGGGGGTGGAACCCATGCCTGCCACAGGCCAAACCCCGGACCCCAAGCCACCGTGTCCCCTCACATGGCCACACCCTCAGCTGTCCAGTGGGCCCTAGGCCCTCAAGTCAGGGCACGTGGAACAAGCAATTATGAAAGTGGAGGGATTTCCTCCAGGAGGCTTTAGAAGAAGAACCAGCACCATGGAAGTGGACATGCTTCTGGTGTCCTCCGTTTCCCGGAAAACTGAACAACAGAATGTTGACACTGGAAGCAGCAGGGGACGGTACACCGGGATCCTCTTTCTTCTTACGGCACTGGTGAATTTTCTAATGTTCCGGTCCTGGCCTTGCGAGGGTGGCAGTCAACCTTGCATGTGACTGGCACTACCAGGCCTGTGGTTGGCGAGTTTGGCCTCCCTGGCATCCAACGGCAGACCTAAAGGATCTTGGAGAGCCTCAGCAGAAGGTAAGTAATCTGCAGTGTGGGCAAGGGATGGGGAAGGGCATGTGCTTCACGGTCAGGGCAGGCCTTCGGCGACCAGGAACTGTTGCTGGATGTGGGATGGATGGTTTGAGCCTTGAAGACACAAGGTCAGGCAGTGGTTGTTGGTTCAGGGGCTACTGCAGCAGAGGCTTGTTGCATGATTTTGCAAGGTGTACCTGCAAGGGGGCAGGAATGACCCTGGATTGTTGACACAGCAGCCTTCCATGCATGTATGCAGAAAGAGGCAGCACAAACCTGGACTGGTGTGCTGCAATTCTGTCCCTGATTCCATATCTGATTGGTGGCCACTGGATGTTTTTGGCCTCCTAAAGTATGCCTACGTTGACCTGATTTGAACTGGACTTGTGTGTGCCAGTTGCCTGGGCTGCTGTCTTCCAAGGCTGGTCCCAACATCATGTACTGAGGCCTGAGGTGTGCCCAGAGGTTGAGGGACGGTATGTGTTGTGAAGCTAGTAGAAGTCTGAGGAGGCCAGTAGAAATGCTGCGTTCAGAAGGGATTCGGGTAACCTCAAGAAGAGAAGGAAAGGCACTCTTTGTTTTTACATGAGTTATAGACTGAGGGGTAGCAGGATGTTTCTGGGATTCTTAGTTTGTGCTTGATACCTTCCCTTGGGATCCAGGTAGGGATGGGTGTCTCCGAGTTGGGGAGTGTGCGGGGTGTTGGCCAAGCCATTGAAGGTTTGTGGAAGTATTTTGTGGGAAGTGTTAAGAGACCAGTGTACAGGGCACCTGAGGTTTGTTATCAAGAAATGCGTTGAAGGCTTGAAATGCATTCTCAATATGGAGAGCATGTACTGCTCCTTACATTTTACCCAAACCCATATCTTCCTATTGCTAGGTGTGGGACTGTATTAGACTGTATTTCTAAGTCATGTTGATTTTGACATTTTACCTTTTCTTATTAAATGTTAGGTAACGATTTAATCTTAGATATAGTGTGTGTGAGTGTGTGGGGAAATGCATGTTCTTCTGCACAGCTAAGGATTCCTTGAACTGAATGATTAAAAAGTGGCCCTAAGGACTTTTTGTAACACTACCTATTTCTTGTTCATTCTTTTCATTTGACCCATAACCAGAGGTCCCTCCACTGCTATTTATCAGCACGGTGTTCAACATGACATTTTGGTAACAATATGAGGTACCTTGTGTGCAATACGTATTAAGGCTCAAGGCCTCTGTGTCCATTGAGTTTGCCTTAAAAATGTGGGAGATCCGTAAAAAACCGAGTCTGCTAATTGGTTGTCTTTTTTTTCGTCTGTTTCCACTTGGGTGACTTTAGCAAACTCTTGGTTGTGGCAAAACAGAGGATTTTCCTATATGCATATACGTGGAATATTCACCAACTTTAATGATCATTTGTCTTAGTTCTTATTCATCCTTCATTGGGAGATGGAACACGATTGCTCATTTGGCTTTCCTGTGTACTTACTACACGTGTTAATTTTGATGCTGGGACTGAAGCCAGGGAGGTGAAGCTGGAGGTGTGTTCTACACAAGCCAACTCAGCTTCTTGGCCATGGAGCTTGTCCAAGGGCTCTGCAGATATCTCGGAGGAAATCTAGGCGGGGTGGCCTGGTGTCTCTGAAGGGGAAGTTTATGAGAATCTCACCATTTGCCCTGGGTCTTTGAAATGGTGAGGACGTAATTACCAAGGTAATGGCATTAGCAGGAGGAACCTTTGAGATGGAGTTAGTTCATGCCAGAATGCCTCTCATGGATCGAACACAACCCTACCAGAAGAAAACTGAGGCCATACGAAGTTTTTCCTTGCACTTTGAGTATACTCAAGCAGCATGCATGTTCAAAAACAGAAAGCTCAGAGAAATTCACCAGGCACCCTTGTCTGGTCATGATTTGATGTTGCAATTCCCTGCTTGCAAATCCCTGAGGAGTAAATATCCACTGGATGCAAGCCAGGCGATATAAGGAACAGTGATATTGTACGTGATTGAGGTGAGCATTTGAAATGGAGAGTAAGAGATGATGGAAATAAGAGAGGGGATTTGTGGGTCCACAGGAACATGCAGCTGTGTCACCTGCTGGTGGTTTCACGGTGAAACAAAGTAACTACACATGCATCATCCTTTTGTTTTCTTCATGGAGAAATGTGATCATGCATGGAAAGACTGAGATGGGAAAGGTGGGACAAGAGAGATTAGAAAGTTTAGAAATCAAGAGTTGTAGCTTGGTCCTGGGACCACAGGTACGTGGGTGAACACACTACATGGACAGATGACAGCAAATGTGGGGCAGAAGAGTGTCAAGAAAAGATTTGTCATTAAGATGAGCAATCCTTCAACATTAGAAGAAAGCGATCAAGATGCGATGTGAGTCTCCCAATGGGTCCTATAGCTGGATGCATGTTCGGAAGAGTGTTTACTCCACAATTTTGCGAATAATGAACAGAGGGATTTCAAGATTTTTTTCAGGAAATAATGTAAGCCAAGCACCACGGTCTTTTCTGAGTTTGGCCTGGTCTTTTTGGTTAAACTCTGTTCCAAAATGGTGCAAAAATCACAGAACTTGGCCACACCACACTGCTTCCCTTTCCTTCCATAGCAGGCGCCCTCAGTGCTCATCTGCACTCACCTCCAATATATGGACCCAGTATGGACTCCATGTCTCTCATCGGATTGAAATTCCTTCCTCCAAGTTGGCTGTGAACTTCACCACTGCCATTGGCGAAGTCTTTTTCAGTGCACCTGTCATTGCTGTCCAGGCCCCAATGCTTCTGGGATTCTTGGCTCCCTGTCTGAACTCCAAGCACCACTTACATAAGTTTGCCCCATTTCTTAAATATTCCCTGAATTCGCCTTACAGCCTGGCTGATCTATGTAGCCTGAAAGTCTCCATGCCTGCACAGCTGTTGTGCCCTGCAAAAAACCCTGAATGGCTAATATCCCAAAAGACACTGTGAGCATCTCTGAGCGCTGTAGCATGTATGACCCAGTAATTGGTGAGTGCAATCAAGGGGTGTGCATTGATGTTCTGATTTCTCCTTTTTCCATTGTGATGGGGGGTGGAACCCATGTCTGCCATAGGCCACACCCCCGGAGCCCTAGCCACCGTGGACTCGCACTTGGCCACACCCTCGGCTGTCCAATTTTCCCTAGGCCCTCAAGTCAGGGCACGTGGAACAAGCACTTTTTGAAAGTGGAGGGATTTCATCCAGGAGGCTTTAGAAGAAGTCGCAGTGCCATGAAAGTGGACATGCTTCTGCTGTCCTCCATGTCCCATAAAACTGAACAACAGAATGTTGACACTGGAAGCATCAGGGGAGCGCACACCGGGATCCTCTTTCTTCTTACTTGCCTGGTGAGTTTTCCAAAGTTCCCGGCCCTGGCCTTGCGAGTGTGGCAGTCCCCCTTGCATGTGGCTGGCCCTATCAGGCCTGTGGTTGGCGAGTTTGACCTCCCTGGCATCCAACGGCAGACCTAAAGGATCTTGGAGAGCCTCAGCAGAAGGTAGGTAAGCTCCAGTGTGGGCAAGGAATGGGGGAAGGCATGTGCTTCATGGTCAGGGGAGGCCTTCGGGGACCAGGAACAGTTGATGGGTGTGGGATGGATGGTTTGAGCATTGAGGACACAAGGTCAGGCAGTGGTTGTTGGTGCAGGGGCTACTGCAGCGGAGGCTTGTTGCATGATTTTGCAAAGTGTACCTGCAAGGCGGCAGGAATGGCCCTGGATTGTTGACACAGCAGCCTTCCATGTATGTATGGAGAAAAAGGCAGCCCAAACCTGGACTGGAATGCTGCACTTCTGTCCCTGATTCCGTATCTGATTGGTGGCCACTGAATGTTTTTGGCCTCCTGAAGCATGCCTACATTGACCTGGTTTGAGCCTGATATTTTTGCGCCAGTAGCCTGGTCTGCTGCCTTCCAAGGCTGGTCCCAACATCATGTACTGAGGCCTGAGGTGTGCCCAGAGGTTGAGGGATGGTATGTGTTGTGAAGCTAGTAGAAGTCTGAGGAGGCCAGTAGAAATGCTGCGTTCAGAAGGGATTCGGGTAACCTCAAGAAGAGAAGGAAAGGCACTCTTTGTTTTTACATGAGTTATAGACTGAGGGGTAGCAGGATGTTTCCGGGATTCTTAGTTTGTGCTTGATACCTTCCCTTGGGATCCAGGTAGGGTTGTGTGTCTCCGAGTTGGGAAGTGTGCGGGATGTTGGCCAAGCAATTGAAGGTTTGTGGAAGTATTTTGTGGGAAATATTAAGAGACCAGTGTACAGGGCACCTGAGGTTTGTTATCAAGAAATGCGTTGAAGGCTTGAAATGCATTCTCAATATGGAGAGCATGTACTGCTCCTTACATTTTACCCAAACCCATATCTTCCTATTGCTAGGTGTGGGACTCTATTTAACTGTATTTCTAAGTCATGGTGATTTTGACATTTTACCTATTCTTATAAATGTTAGGTAACGATTTAATCTTAGATATAGTGTGTGTGAGTGTGTGGGGAAATGCATGTTCTTCTACACAGCTAAGGATTCCTTGAACTGAATGATTAAAAAGTGGCCCTAAGGACTTTTTGTAACACTACCTATTTCTTGTTCATTCTTTTCATTTGACCCATAACCAGAGGTCCCTCCACTGCTATTTATCAGCACGGTGTTCAACATGACATTTTGGTAACAATATGAGGTACCTTGTGTGCAATACATATTAAGGCTCAAGGCCTCTGTGTCCATTGAGTTTGCCTTAAAAATGTGGGAGATCCGTAAGAAACCGAGTCTGCTATGTGGTTGTCTTTTTTTCTGTCTGTTTCCCCTTCAGTGACTTTAGCAAACTCTTGGTTGTGGCAAAACAGGATTTTCCTATATGCATATACGTGGAATATCCACCAACTTTAATGATCATTTGTCTTAGTTCTTACTCATCCTTCATTGGGAGATGGAACACAATTGCTCATTTGGCTTTCCTGTGTACTTATTACACTTGTTAATTTTGATGCTGGGACCGAAGCTAGGGAGGTGAAGCTGGAGGTGTGTTTTCCACAAGCCAACTCAGCTTCTTGGCCATGGAGCTTGTCCAAAGGTTCTGCAGATATCTAGGAGGAAATCCAGGCGTGGAGGCCTGGTGTCTCCAAATGTTTAGTTTCTGAGAATCTCACCATTTGCCCCAGGTCTTTCAAATGGTGTAGACTTAATTACCAAGGTAATTGCATTAGCAGGAGGAACCTTTGAAATGGAGTTAGTTCATGACAAAATGACCCTCACGGATAGACCACAACCCTTCCAGAAGAAAACTGAGGGCATATGAAGTTTTTCCTTCCACTTTGAATATACTCAAGCACCAAGCATGTTCAAAAACAGAAAGCTTACAGAAATTCACTAGGCACCCTTGTCTGGCCATGATTTGATGTTGCAATTTCCTGCTTGCAAATCCCTGAAGAGTAAATATCCACTGGATGCAAGCCAGGATTGGAACAGTGCTATTGCATAGGATTGAGGTGTGTGTTTGAAATGGAGAGTAAGAGATGATGGAGAGAAGAGAGGGGATTTGAGGGGCCACTGGAAGATGCAGCTGTGGCACCTGCTATAGGTGTCAAGGTGAGACAAAGTAACTACACATGCATCATCCTTTTGTTTTCTTCATGGAGAAATGTGATCATGCATGGAAAGACTGAGATGGGAAAGGTGGGACAAGAGAGATTAGAAAGTTTAGAAATCAAGAGTTGTGGCTTGATCCTGGGTCCCCAGGTACTTAGGTGAACACACTAGATGGACAGATGACTACAGATATGTGTCAGAAGTGTGTCAAGAGAAGATTTGTCATTAAGATGAGCAACCCTTCAGCAGTAGTAGAAAGTGATCACGATGCAGGTGTGAGTCTCACAACGTGTCCTATAGCTGGATGCATGTTGGGAAGAGTGCTTACTCCACAATTTTGCGAATAATGAACAGAAGGATTTCAAGATTTTTTTCGGGAAATGATATAAGCCAAGCATCACAGCCTTTTCTGAGTTTGGCCTGGTCTTACTGGTTCAACTGTGTTCCAAAATGCTGCAAAAATCACAGAACTTGGCCACACCACACTGCTTCCCTTTCCGTCCGTAGCAGGTGCTCTCAGTGCTCATCTGAATTCACCTCCAATGTATGGACCCAGTATGGACTCCATGTCTCTCATCGGATTGAAATTCCTTCCTCCAAGTTGGCTGTGAACTTCACCAGTGCCATAGGCGAAGCCTTTCTCAGTGCACCTGTCATTGCTGTCCAGGCCCCAATGCTTCTGAGATTCTTGGCTCCCTGTCTGAGCTCCAAGCACCACTTCCATAAGTTTGCCCCCATTTCTTACATCTTCCCTGAATCCGCCTTACAGCCTGGCTCCTCTGCGTAGCCCGAAAGTCTCCTATGCCTGCACAGCTTCTGTGCCCTGCAAAAAACCCTGAGGGGCTAATATCCCAAAAGACACTGTGAGCATCTCTGAGCGCTGTAGTGTGTATGACCCAGTAAATGGTGAGTGCATTCAAGGGGGTGTGCATTGATGTTCTGATTTCTCCTTTTTCCATTGTGATGTGGGGTGGAACCCATGCCTGCCACAGGCCACACCCCGGACCCCAAGCCACTGTGGCCCAGCACATGGCCACACCCTCGGCTGTCCAGTGGGCCCTAGGCCTTCAAGTCAGGGTACGTGGAATAAGCACTTCTTGAAAGCGGTGGGATTTCATCCAGGAGACATCAGAAGAACACCAGTGGCATGGAAGAGGACATGCTTCTTTGTCCTCCATGTCCAGGAAAACTGAAGAAGAGAATGTTGACACTAGAAGCAGCAGGGGAGGGCACGTCAGGATCCTCTTTCTTCTTACTGCACTGGTGAGTTTTCCAATGTTCCCGGCCCTGGCCTTGCGACGCTGCCTGTCCCTCTTGCATGAGGCTGGCTCAACCAGGCCTATGGTTGTGGAGTTTGACCTCCCTGGCATCCAACGGCAGACCTACAGGATCTTGGAGAGCCTCAGCAGAAGGTAGGTAAACTCCAGTGTGGGCAAGGGATGTGGAAAGGCATGTGCTTCATGGTCAGGGGAGGCCTTCGGGGACAAGAAACAGTTGCTGTGTGTGGGATGGATGGCTTGAGCTTTGAGGACACAAGGTCAGGCAGTGGTTGGTGGTGCAGGGGCTACTTCAGCAGAAGCTTGTTGCATGATTTTACAAGGTGTACCTGCAAGGTGGCAGGAATGACCCTGGATTGTTGACACAGCAGCCTTCCATGTATGTATGGAGGAAGAGGCAGCCCAAACCTGGACTGGTGTGCTGTATTGCTGTCCCTGATTCCGTATCTGATTGGTGGCCACTGGATGTTTTTGACCTCCTGAAGCATGCCTGCACTGATCTGTTTTGAGCCTGTACTTGTGTGTGCCAGTTGCCTGGGCTGCCGTCTTGCAAGGCTGGTCCCAGCATCATGTAGTGAGGCCTGCAGTGTGCCCAGCGGTAGAGGGAGGGCATTTGTGTGAATCTAGGAGAGGGCTGAGTAGGCCAGGAGAGTTTCTGGGTTCAGAGGCAATATGGGTAGCCTCAAGAAGAGAAGGAGAATCACTCTTTGTTGGTGCAGGAGGTAGAGACTGAGGGGTAGCATAATATTTCTGGGATTCTTAATTTGTGCTTGGTACCTTCCCTTGGGATCCAAGTAAGAATGGGTGTCTCCGAGTCGGGGAGTGTGCAGGGGTGTTGGACAGGCCATGCATGTTGATTTAAGTATTTTGTGGGAAGCGTAAAGTGACCAGTGTTCAGAGCACCTGAGCTTTGTTTCAAGAACTGTGTGGAGCCCTTTCCACCTCCCCTGAGGAACACTGCCAACTCTGAATGCTAGGTCTCACCTGTAACAGCGTCTGCAGCTTCCTCAGTGGATGGTTCCTAAAGCAGACTATAGAGCACAGTTTCATTGACTCCCAGAGGCCACACAGGTGCCTCTGCTTTAGGTTGGGCTCAGACTGCAGATCCATGGGACCCTCTGGGTGCATCACATGCCAAACCTGCCCTGTCCTTGATCCGCTCTGCCTAGGACCAATGCCAGCCACTCCTTCCTAGGAAGAACCTCACAAATGTGTCCACAGTGGAACAAGGGAACAGAAGGGACCCAATGCAACTGGACAGAGAAAAAGGACCATGTGAGCAGAGGGTAGAGGGATGACTGGAGGCCTGAGTTTCCGCTTTTGTTTGTCCATCCCTTCCAGGTTGGTTTCCTACATCTCTCATCTCTCATCCATGCTCTCGACATTTCTGAAGACAACTGCAAGTCCACACGAGTCCTCCAAGATCCGGGACAGCCAGCTTTCTGTTAGGTCTGCTCCTGCGAGGACTGATAGGAGATGAAATTATGAAGAAAGAAACCTGTCTCTAGCACAGGACTTCATGTCAGCAGAGGTAGACTGCAAGTCAACCCAGCCACAGCGGCTTTGCAAGAGAGACCGGATAGTGCCATTTCCTTCTGCTTATGCTGCTAGTGGCTTTCTGCAGCTCCTACATGTTGGGGTACTCTAACTACCCATTTTGACACTAGCCTTTCTTCACCTTTGTAATCAACTCCCTACACCACATTCTCCACATGTGACATTCCTGGAGTGGTTTCTGTTGACTACAGCAAGGCCTCTTTCCCCCCAATCTTTCATTCTCTCCCAAGAGTTTGTGTGCATTAACACCTGGCCATAGGGAAACACAAGCCTGTAAAACTCTCAGCTAAACACATAATGGCCTTGACAGTGATGGAGCCTTGGGTTCTTTACCACATTGTATGGACACAAAGTCAAGCTTCCTCAGCTTCCCTACATCCAAAGAGGTCCCTGAGTGTCTGTGAAGGACTCCACTTCTGCCAAAGGACATAGAACCCATAGCCACATGAAGAGATTTTCCATCCTGCCTGCCTCAGGTAAAATACCTGACTGAAGGACAGGTGTCTAAGTCCAGGTTTAGCCCACAGCACTGAGAAAAAGAGCTTGACCCTCCATGCATGTTGGCACACACCCGTGGTCCCAGCTGTTGGGGGGTGGAAACATCATCAGAAGATTCACTTACTCAACTCCGATTCTGAGGTTCCAAATGCCATATCAACCTCCAATACGTTAGAGAAACGGAAGCATCCCTATATACCACAAGTTGGCATGCTGCAGGGTTTGGGCCAAATCTGGCCCACTGCTACTGCTTGTAAATAAAGTTTTATGGGCATATGGCCCACCCACTCTTTCTATATCTATGGCTGCTTTGAAAGGATAAGGCACAGTTGAGTGTCTGTGATAGAGACCCTGTGGCCCACAAAGCCTGGAATAATTAACATCTGGCCCTTTATGGTCAAAATCTGGCTGACCACTGCTGTGTACCAGAAATAGCTTCATGCTGACTGCCTACAGTTTATTTTTGGCTTGAGCCACAATGAAAGCATGTTGGAGCTCAAGCTCAGGGCCAGGAGGCAGTGGGAGATAAATTCAGAGACTTGGGAGACACAAAGGGCCCCACCCACACAACAGATGGGGTGACTGCAACTCCCTGTGACCTGGCAGAAGAGTTGGAAGATCCCCAGCATATACACCGGCTGTGCCTGGTCACTCAGAAAGGGTGGCAGCAAGGCAACCCGGGTGCAGCTATAATGCCCTGAACCCAAGGCTGGCCAGGGGCTCCGGGGAGAGGAAGACTAGTTGGGACCTGGACAGGACAGGGAGGAGGATCCAGGAGGAGGGAAGGGCTTAGGAGATGAAGCTGTGAGATACAGAGGACAGAAAAGAATGGGCACTGAGGCAGAATTCATCAGGAGCACAGCAGGGAACAGTCACGTGGGAATGAGGAAGGGTAGCACCCATTGTGACACCACCAGGGCCAACACATGTGAAGAGGACACATGGCCTCCACTGTGTAATGGCCTGCACAGGTCAATGATAGAAGCTTCTCATTTATTCAGGTACTGTCCAAATGGATACAATTCAAAGTAGAAAAATGAAAACATAGTAAATTTTATAAAACACAAATGATTACATCACATGATCAAATCACAGCATGCTGGAAAATGAGGCTGTCCACACAGGCACACAGAAGTCCAGTTTATTTCTATTTGCATGGAAGAAAAGCCTCTTCATAATAGGTATTTATAAATCAGGGAGATTGAGTTTAAGTAAATGAACTTGGAAATTGTATCACCCATTCACATCTTTGCAGTGGCAGAAGCCAGTCTGGAATGGTGGCCAAGTGCGCCAGGATGCTGCAATCACAGTCTGCTTCTCTTCCAGGGGTGGACAGCTCTGGGAGGCCCGTGGGAAGTCTGGATGGGGCAGTGGTGGTGAGATGGAAGCAAGAGAAACAGGAGGTGTTCAGAGAATCAAAGATGTCCTTGTGAAGGTGCCATCCATCTGGATAGGAGGGTCCGACCAAAACATCGAGGTGTAAAATGCTCCATTTCTCACAGGCCAGCCCAATCGACACTGGGAGCCATTGAGCCAACTTCATTCACTAAGACCCACCTTGTGATGTGGGACAGTCCTCCTCTTCAAGTGTAAAAAGAAAAAAGTACAGAAAGAAAATCACTCTAAAAATAATGCTTCCCTCAAGAAATAAAATTTTAAAAAATTAGAGTGTTCAAGAGATGGTCTTAGGTCTACATACCTAAAAGCAAAAAGAATCATTTAGCAAAATTAAGTCTGTCCCTGAGAATTGTATGCAACAAAAGCCACATTTTATACCAACATATAACAAAATCTCAAAGATGCACAAAGCAATATACTTAATTACACCAAAATAAACAGTGCAATCCAGGCCACATATTCAGAGAGCATGTGTCACATAGAGGGAGACATGCATAGCTCTTCAACTACAGACAAGAGGAAATCAGTAACGTCTAGTAAATACAATCTGAAGGTGTTCATAATTAGCCCAGCACACAGAGACACCTTCAAGCTGAAGGAGTTTAATAAAGGAAAGCCTGTGAGTGGGGATGGGGCTGATAAGGGATGAAGTATCTGTCACTGAGTAGCACAGGCAGAGTAGACAGGTGACATGGGAGTTGGGGTGATACTGTAGCACAGGAAGAACTCACTGTACTAGAAATGTTCCAAGATTCTGTGAAACAAGATGAAGAGAGAAAAAACTGTTTAGGCAGCTGTGCATCTTGTATGTGCCAAGCCAGGAAAGGAAGTTCAGACTCAATGAATGTGACTTGTGAGCACTACAGGACAGCAAGTTGAATCAATTGAGAGGGACAGAGCAATAAATGACAAAAGAATTTTGAGGATGACAGGCCTCATAGCAAATCCATGAAA
>PVKS010030804.1:0-24062 GCA_004027875.1 Aplodontia rufa
GCCATAATTAGGGTTCATTTTATTGTTAAATTAAATGAAAGAAGAAAGTTGGTTAATATATATTAATTTAGTTGAGGAGTTGAGTTGTTGTATAATCATAAATGCATGTGTAGTAACAATGTGATATGCCCCGATCCTAATCCAGAATCGCTCCCACATAACCCACACCCCAGTAGCTTAACTATTGTATGTTTCCTCCTATAACAGATATAAATCTCTCTTTCCTATCTCTATATATCTATATATATATTTGTGCATTTTTCCAGAATTAAATGTTTGCATAAATATTATTTGGCTTCTCTGCAGAGCAAAGAGTAAGTTATATTTTTGATTTCCCCCATCAGATTCCTCCCTATCATCCCTCCTTCTCTCCTCCCCATCATCCCTCCTTCTCTCCTCCCCTCCCCTCCATCATATATTTTAAAAAGAAAAACCCTCTTAAATAATCTTGCTTCATTTGCTTTCTTCTAAATATAATTCAGGTTCATCTTCATGAGTGAAACAATGGCCAGTGAGATACCCAAAGGGAAATTGGTTTTGGAGGAGCTATGTAATTTTAGCTGCTACTGACTGTGATTCATACATCTTAAACATTAGCATCTGGAGGACAAATTAAGTCATTTGGATGTGCTATTCAGAATGGTGTAACCAAAAGGGTAACTGAGAGCTTGTTTTTAGCATAGTCTGTGAATTTGAATAAGCTAATATTCAGTACTTGGAAACTTAATTTCCATAGGTGGAAAAATAAGATTAGTGAGAATCTATACTGAATTTACAAGTTGAAAGAAAAAAAGTTCAAAGTGCTTTGGCTTAACTGCCACCTCCCTGAAGTTTTCTTCTTATATGTATAATTTATAGAACAATACTGCCTAAAACTGAAGGACTTTAGGTAATGTTAAGTAGAATAAGAATAAAGTAAATCCTGATTGAGACGATTTAAAAATGTTGAGGAGGTCTAATTACATTTTATGAATAATTTAAGTGTGGATTTTTAAAAAAATCCTTGTGCTTTTGACCAGAAGCACAAGTATCCCATGACATAGTGGGTCTTGTATAATAAATGAATACTAATGATTTAAAACAAATGCTAGAATGCAGCACCCTTTCCCACTACTTCCATTTTCCTTCCCTTAATTGCTGAGACATAGTCTTGGTGTAATTTTTAAAAATCATAATTATATGATTGAGGTTTTAATGGGTAGATTCAAAGCAGCAATAAATGCAGTCTTTCCCAGCAGGAATTTTAACATGCCATTTGCTAAATTGCAGGCTTAAAATAAACTCTTTTGGATAGAATTTTAGGAAAAGTGCCTGAAAATCATCTACCCACTGTTAAAAAAGATCTCTTCCCTGAAGTTAAATTATGACGCAAAATAAGGACTTTACATGCATTCTTCACATTTAGAATGATGTGTCTAGAAGTTATTGCATGGACACTAATAACAGGATTACAGGAAGCTTTCTGGCAGTGAAGAGTTACATTTGCAAAAATAGACCAAACTTAGTTCCATTACCTGAAAAGAGTCTTAGTCCTATTATGTTAAAATAAAAGCTTTTGTAGAATAAGCCCAATTTGTTTCTTTAGGTAGGAAAAGATTTATGCCCTGGAAAGCATGGCAATATATATTGACATATTTGTTCAAATTATGTACATATATATATATCTATATATGTATATTTAAATTAAAATGACTATGTAGCAGTGTTGTATGAGGACCAAATCCAGGGCATCTCTTCCTATGCCAAGTCCTTAGGTTAGACTGCTGATATATCTACAATTAGCTGCCCATAACAACACTTTGATTTCCCTTCTAGCGCAATACAAACTTCATCTTCTGCATATCTTCCCACAAACCTCTTAAGTTTCTCTTCAGTAAAATCTCTTGCTTCACTCAGATAGATGATTCCTTTGCTCTCCTGCAGAAACCACTTCTGTTGCCCCAAATTTCTCTTTTCCCAAATGTCCTTCCTGCATCCTTCAGATCAGAATCAAACCTCCACTGTAAAGTTGTTGCATGGATATTATTTTGTTCTGTACTCTTTATAATGTATATTATTTGTATCATAAATGTAATTCTTAATAAATATCTTTTAGTTAGTAGAATCCTAGTGTGCAGTCCTCAAGATGTCAGGATACAATACTGTGTACATAGTAGCATTCCAACCATGTATGAACCAGTGCATAAAAAAATTTGAGGGAGATTATGAATGTTTTAATTTTTTGATTGTATAAATATGAGTGTATGCATATTTGTGTATACATATGCATATATGCATATGCATATACATATGCCCAGGCATCCCTGGGCATAGGTGGGACGATCCAGACCAGCTGGATCATCCCCCGGGGGCCGAATCGGGAGGGTGAGTGCCAGCGGCCGAACCCTACTCTGGGTCCCCACGTCCGGGGACCTCTTTCCTCTCAGCCAGGGAAATGAGTCAACCTCACGCAGCGGATGGCAGCTCAGAAATCGGTTTATTTTCAAGGCACATGGATTTTTATAGGGAGGGGAGACAGCTAAGGAACCAATGGTTAAGCGTCAGACTGGCTTATCCCAGCCAATGAGGGACTGTTATGTTGGTGTTGTCAGCTATCACCAACCGGAAGGTACAGAGAGAAAGAGGAAGCAGCCCTTAGGCGCAGGCGCGCTCTCTTCTTTGCTCAGAGCCCGCGAAACATGAAAGAGGAGGAGAGGAAGAAGTGTCATGGCGTCCAATGCAGCCATGACACTTTCTTTTGCACAGTCCCCAACATGTATATATGTAAGTGTGTATTTAGGCATATGGATTTCATTTTCTACAATGAACATATATAAATCCAGAGACAAACAGAGATCCTCTAGACAAAGTCTATCAAATTGTGCTATTTTATAAACTAGGAGTTGGCACTATGCTTCTTTTAAAAATATAATGTAAAATTGAAATGTATTTTGATCAACTTTCAAGAGAGTATGTTGATATTTTCATTAATATTGTTTCACATTGGTGAAAACAGGAAAGACAATGTCTATACAGATTATTCTAGCTACATTGAAGAGACAACATTTTGTTTTTATAATTTATGACTAGTTGGGTAAAAGATTACATTAAGATTACATGTAAAAGGTTACATTAGTTTCACATTGGTTCTTTACAGAAACTTTAGGGGCAGGAAAGTCTGACATCCTAGACTTTACCAATTTCTCCCTACTGTGAAGTGTGGGGCACTGAGGTTCTTTGTCAGAGCATATTAATGAATCTTTGAATATTCAAGGGTTGCTTGAAGAAGAGGATATAAACTGTTCTTATTTTATAATGAAGTGAGAATATAGATTTCCTAGGAAGGAGTCTAGAAAACAGAAGATAAGAGATGTAAGGAAGACTCTGGAAGTTTGTTGCTTTAGTGGACAAATATTTTTCAGTTCTTAAAATAAGTAAGGCATTTTCTAGGTACTAGATAGATATTAATTGATATACCAAAAAGGTAAAGATCTCTGTGTTAGTTGAATTAATATTCTAGTATTAGAATCTGGAACCCACAGGATTTTGTGAGGGTTAGGGATGCTGGAGGACTTTTAAGAAATCTATGTTTCAATGTTGTTATATTCATTGCTGTTGTGTAAATTCACGTGGATCCTAAATTTCCAGCAAAGATGCAATGTTTACAAATTCTGTAAGAGATTTGCTATTATATTTGGGGTAGGCAAGGAGGCTGGCAGCTCAGACAAACACCTTTGCCTACTCTGTCTGCTCATTAGCCCAGAGTACCTCCCATCCTGCCCCACATTCTCTTGCCATAGGGATGTGCTGGGTCCTCCAGGAAATAAAGGTGTATAGATTGTGTGTATTACCAAGCAGGAAAAGGTTCTGTCTTCCTTTTATGTTCTAATTTGTTGGAGAGTTGCCCAGACCACTTTTTACATGCAGTGATATTTTTCAGAGTTTACCAAAAATGGCTGTTTCATTTTTAATTTTTGACCTCTGCCCTTGTATCTCCTCTACTTAAAACTTTTTGATGGCTTTTCATTGTCTTTAGGAGACAGGCCTAAATCTTTAAAATGAGATATTAGAAGTACATAATCCAGTGCCCACCAACACCCACTGCCTTATTGGAATCTAGTCTGTCAAACGGATCCTCAGGAGTTTTGCAGCATGTAATCTATCCACCCCTCAATCATGGTCCCTGCTTGTAGTTTAAATATCAGTTTGTCTCTTTCCCAAGGAAGCTTCCTCTGATTTCCCTGGGTTAGGCCTCTGTCTCTTGGGCTCTTTTAACAAAATTGGCTTGGTAATTTATAGTGGTAAAAGTTTATTGCACACAGTTTTGGAAACTGGGAAGTCCAAGATTAAACTGCTGACAGACACAGTATCTGGGGGGAGCTTGCTGTCTACTTCAAAGAGCTCAGTTTGTTGTTGAATCTTCACACAGAAGGAGGAGCCTGGGACCTCCTTTGTGCCTCTTTTATTAGGACCCTACTCACACTCATGAGGGTCGAGTTCCTCTGGCTTAATCACTTCCCAGGGTCTCAGTTATTAATACTACCACACTGGCTGTTAATTTCCAGCATATGAGTTTTGGGGAAATATCAATATTCAGATCATAGCAACACCTCTGTTGAATGCTCTCATAGTAGCTTCAAGTGATGTTCCTGGTTTCTGTGTCAGATTTTAAGCTTTGGTAGTTCATCTTGCTTACTTCTGTATCCTCAGAGCCCAGTCTAGTGCATAGTAGAGCCTCATAGTGTAGACAGCAGTCCCAGAGGCCTGGAGACCAGTTAGAGTGACAGACTCCAGGCTGACTTCAAAATCTATCTCCTTTCTTAGTGACCAAGGAGCTTGTTGCTCAGGCAAGCTTTTCTCTCCTGGGATGGATATGCTCCCAGGAGATTCCTTACTACTCTAAGGTATGCATTTCTATCTGGCTTGTTTGAGCTCAGGATGGGATTGGGTACAATCCATTTGTAAACATTCAGCACAAAAACTCCCACAGAATACTAGAAAGGATATACAGATGTCAAATCAGTGCATGGAAACATGCTCTATATCATGTTATCAGGAAAATGCACATTAAAAAAATAATGAAACCATTTTACACCCATTAAAAGGGCCAAAATTCAGGATACTTATTACATCAAACGTGAGCAAGAATGTGCATCAAGAGACACTCAAATTCACTGTTGATGGTAATGCAAAATGGTAGTGACTTTGGAAGACTATTTGGCAGTTTCCTATAAAACTAAACATACTTCTGTCATACAATATTACACATGCTCTGTTTTATTTGTCCAAAGAAGTTGAAAACTTATGTCCTTACAAAAACCAGCACATAGATGTTTACAGCATGTTTACTCATGATTACCAACACCTGGGAACAACTGACATGCCTGGGCACGTTAATGGATAAACTGTGATGCATCTGGACAGTGAATGGGACGCTATTGAGAACTGATCTAACAAGCTACTGAAAGACATGGAAGAAACTTAAATGCACATTACTAAGTGAAAGAAGTCAACCTGTAAGTGCTATAGAATGTATGATTCTAACTACATGGCATTCTGGAAAAGGCAAAACCAAGGAGATTGTAAAAAAAAAAACAGTTATTTGGTAGAGGGCAGGAGAGGGATGAATAGGCAGAATACAGAGCATTTTTAGGGTAGTTCAATCACTCTTTATGATACTGTAGTGGCAGATCAAACCCGTGAACATAATACACTAAGAGTAAATCCTAGAATCCTAGTGTCAACCATGGATTTTGGGAGATAATGTATCAGTGTGCTCACTGATTATGACCAGTGTTTCACTCCACAGGACATTTTGACAGTGGGAGAGGCTATTCATGTTTTGAGGCAGGGTGTATGGGAAATATCTATACTTTTTGCTCACTGTGGCTGTGAACCTAAACCTGCTTTAAAACTAAAAATTAACCACATGGGGGACTCGCCATCCTGCAAGAATAAATAGTAGCACTTGGACACTGACTAGTTTTTACTTTTCTCAGGGCAAGGAAATCCAATGAATGTGATTTTTTTTTTTTTTTGGTGGTGCTGGGGATTAAACCAAGGGCTTTTCATATACGAGTGTGCACTCTACCACTGAGCTACCTGTAATAACTCTTACAACTTTGATCATGAGACTTTGGGATTGTTGGTATGAATAAAATTGCTTATACTCTGGTAAGGCCCTGAATTGTGTAACCTATGCAGTTTCCTTTACCTACTCTATTTTCTCCAAATTACATCACTCAGTGTGCTATATAATATTCTGTTTATTTTCAGAACTAACTTCAAGGTTGCCAAATATTCTCCTCACAACTCATCCTACCCTTTCCCTTACTTCTGCCTAGTTTTCCATTTGCCTATCACCTCTGCCTCTCTGCTGTGGCTCAGTGACACACCCTGGTTCTTTTACTTTTTATTTATTCATTTTTGTCAGTCCACATTCCCCCAGAGAGTTTGTTGTCATTTTTATGTAGACTCTGGCTTTGACTCTTATCTGTTTTCTTATCAAAGGTTGGAGAATCCTTTGGGACCTAAGAGGCAGACTGGGTAAATACCAACTTTAGTGAAAGCTACTTAAAGCTACTTCACTTGCACAGTGAAGGGTCCTTGTCTATGAGCCTACTGAGCTTTCCACATCAGTCCTTTTAGTTTTGCTTACACACACTGGCAGTTGTGCCACTCTAATTTTGAGGGTAATATATGCTGACAGATGGAAAAATACATATACACAAACTCAATTTTTCTCACCCCCACACAAATTTTAACAAAGTGGGTGAAACTGGACCCTATAGCTATCAGAGCGTAATTTGACTTGGTGTGTTTTTTCCTAAAAATATCCAGAAAAAAAGATGGGTGAAAGCCAATATAAAACAAAACAAAACAAAAAACAAAAGCCCCCAAAACAACAACAACAAAACCCCAAAACAAAAATACCCCACCAAAACAAAAAAACATGCATATCTGGTGTTACCCCATTTCTCTTTTATATTCACTGTCAGGCCATGCTACATATGCCAATTAAGCTTGTAAAAATTGAATTTGACTTGAATTATTTTATCTCATATAGATATTTTCCTAGAGCAATTAACATGCAAAAGTGAAAAAAAAAGATGGTAAAAGTTACATACTTCTTTCTCTTTTTCCAAAATGGACCATGGAATCTAATTTGAGTATCAACTTTAAGGAATTACATGCTATTTCTACTTGGTGTGATGTAAAAACTTTGCCTCCTTGTTGGCCACCTCTGTTGTCATGACAACGATCCTGATTTCATAGATGCAGCAGTGCATTTTCTGGGAGGAAAGCTCAGGCCATTGTTGATGAGAAATTTAAGAGCAGGTGTCATTAACTCATTGTCAAATTTGTTAGAAAAATGGTAAAATGGAATATTGTTATCACATAAGATCGGGAAAATTTTGGAAGAAAAATAGCACAAGTATATAAGATGCCTGCACATACAGAGTCCCCCTCCCCCTTTCAGTACAAGTATGGAGATTCAGGGAATATAAACATGGGGTCACTGACATTTAACCCTGGAAGGAAATTTAGAAATAATCTAGTATGGATTCTTTTCTTTTTCATTTTCTATTTTCTTAAAGGTGTGAGGGAGAGGGAGGGAATGAGAGAGAGAGAGAGAGAGAGAGAGAGAGAGAGAGAGTCAGTTTTATTTTTTCATCTGCTTTTTGTTTTCCCAACACTTAGTTGTATATGTGCTGGGGATTAAACTCTGGTCCTGGTGCTTGCCAGGCAAGTGCAGTACTGCCGAGACACCTCTGTAGCCCTCTGGTGTAAAGTCTAATGCAGAACAAAAATAAAGAAAGGAAACGAGAAAGAAGGTAGAAAAAAAGCAGCTTCCTGAAAAATTGTCTTTCTACAGTCTTTTTTCTTGTGGAAAATCAATGAATACTAGAAATTTATGTTGTTATCAGGAGAAATGCAGAACTAATCTAAGTGGGCATCATATGTTTCAAACTCACTTCCTTATTAATGAAATAAATATATTTTTTCAGAATATGTTTCCAAGAAGCTTCTGATTAGAGTGCATAGTTTTATGGTAATGCACCATTATATCTAGGGAGGTAATCCCAATTGAGCAAAGTAATTGAGTTTTTAATACAATTTTTCTTGCATTTGTAAGATAACTAATTATTTCTCACTGAAAATGAAGGTGAAGTTGAGTCAAATTATGTTATTCTTGAAGGTATAAAAAAATCACTCTGAGCTGAGAGCAGTTGCTGATAGCCCTCTAAACTCTTTTATTCATCCTTAAATATCATCTAATAAAACTCTCCTTTTGGAATTACTTGAAAATAAATGGGCAGGGTAAGGGTCTTTCAATTTCAAGAGAACTCAGCATTTAGGTGAAGTGCTAATGAATCATTTGTGAGCCACTAGTGAGTCTGCCCAGTTTTAGTAATGTCCCTAAAATCTGTGGCATCTCTCTTCTCACAGAGGGATCATTGTAAGGTTGTACTTTCAGCAACTTCCCCAAGGTTTAAGCTTTTCCTTCTCTAACATTTATAAGAGTGTTTTCAACATATAGGACCGATTAGATTTGTCAATTAAAAAATAAATGATATTTTATTGTCAATTACTGCTGTGGAGTTCCATAAGCTATGTCTTGCCATATTTCCAAGAATAATTTTTCATTCTAAATGTGTAGATTTTCCTTTTACTGATGGAGTCAGATTGATATATGGATTAGAGGATCTGATTAATTATTTCACATTAAATAATAGGAACCAGGTTTTACCTGTAGAAAATAATAGGAAAGTATGGGTTTAGGGGATTTTAAAAATGGTTTTGTATTAGTGGAACTGTTTAGTTTAAAAGGAATTTAGTGTGTATAATTATTGGCACCAACTGAAATTTCATTGCACAGTAGAGTTGATGTGCAAGGCAGGGAAAATACTGGATTGTGGTATAACTATATAATGAAGTTATTTGAATATATTTAATATCATGGTGATTTGACATCAAATTTTCAGTCAATGGGCAAATTAATACCAATGCCACAATATAGCATAAACTTTTAAATGATCATCAATATAAATGACCTATAGCTCTGTATCAGTCATGGGCATATCAATGCATATGGTTAGCTTAGCATAGCATTCTGCAGATTTTTTTTCCTGGTGACAAGAAAGAGTTGTGTGTGCCTGAGTGTATGAAGACCATGTGTGCAAAATAGGTAACAAAATATAATGGTTTAAAGACTGAGTTTTGGAGGTGGAGTTCTAATCCTAGCTTGGACTCCTTCCTGTTCTGAAACTGCAGGTAAACCCTCTAGGCTTCAGTTATATTGCTAATGCAAAATGGAAATAATGATTTCTAACTCATAGGGTGTAGTCTCAATGTGATAAGAATCATAAATTGCACATAGTAGTCACTCAAAAATAGTAGTAGTAATACTACTTTGATAGGTTTGGTGAATCTTTGTGTGGTGGAGGTAAAATTTCATTACTTGTTTTCATTTTTACAAAATGGTTCTATTCTAGGGAATAAACACATAAATATAACAAAGGTATTGAACTTTTAAAAATAGATTTTGGATTATTATACAGATGCTTATTGTAATACTTACAAATATCTATCATATATTCTGTACTGTATAACATCCCTGTTATAATCCGGGGCCTTTTATCCTTTTTTGCCCTGGGAGATATATATATATATAGACACATACACAATACACACACACACATACACACACACACACACACACACACACACACATATTCTATTTTCCATAATGTTCTTGATAATAATTGCAGTAATTATAAAGATATAACTTTACCAATTAGATGTTTATAATTCTTACATATATAAATATTATTAAATAATTTGAGTATATTTTATAATTATTTGTTTAAATTATTATAGCTAATGCTATTTTGGGGCAAATTGATACTAAATTGCAGATATCAGATGTAAAAATATGTTCATTTTGAAAAGAGCTGAAATCGAAATAAGTAAACCTTTTCTTGTGATTGAATATTCCTCTTGTCTATTTATTCGTAGCTGTAATAATGATAGATTATGGAATTAGTTTCTTTATATTTTGAGGTTTGATCAAATCCTCTTAAATATTCTCAATGGAGAATTTAAAAAATCTCAGTGTCTTTAAGGATCTAGGATTGACTTTTTGACAGGAATTTCTTTGTAGGTTGGGTTTGTGGGAAAGGTAGGAATATGGATTTGAATTGCTGTTAGAGAAAAAAGTGTAGTCTATACTCTATATGCAGGTATAGAATCAGGAATTATCTTCATCAGATGCAAACCTTTATTAAACATTATGCAGAACACTGGACTAGGGATTTGGTTTGAATATGATCAGCAGTGTCTGAGCCTTTCCTCTCTCTTAGGAAGTCTTATGTTACATAAAATAGACATGCACACAAATTTGAGGCTGTTAAATTGTAATCCCACAATTGCTCTTGGAGAGTCTCACCATATGTCAAAACTTCTTTCTTGCTACTTTTAGCTATGATGAATTATTTTATGGAATGGACTGATGATTAAGAGCAGAATTCTTTGAATAGTCTTTGGGAAGAAAAACTTTTTGTGTCCAGGCATTTGTCCCTGGGGCATACACAACTGAATTATCTGAGGAGAGGTCTCAAATTCCATCTTTATCCCCATTTTTCTAATGATGCAAGGAACTTACAGCCTTAAAGAAAGAAGATGAGGGCTGGAAAGGTATAGCCTCAAACAGGCAGGACATAGTAAAAATGTCAAGATGAATTCAGGTTAGTCTCCCCAGGGAAAGAGCAGTTTCCACTACTTGGTGCTGGTGTCAGTGAGAGTGGAAGAAACAAAACATTGCAAGAGAGGTGTGGGAATCATTGATTTAGTGGTGCTGTTAATAGCCAGTGGAAATGACTTTCCTTTGAAGCAAGAAGTTTGACACAGGGAAGAAATTCAGCAAAGCTGAAAATAGAGGTGAGAGGGATTCAAGAATAAAACAAAGAAAGCAAAGATTGTAGGGTATTTTTAATTTGATTTTTGGGAGTCTGGGTATCTGCAACTTTTGCAAGTATGGCCTTAGTTAAGTGACAGGAAAGAAAAACAGAAAGAAACTGAATGTTTTGCTTTCTATTACGTTATTTTTTCCAATAGCATCATTCTTTGGCCTATAGTCTTTCATTCTTTTTTGCCAATTCAAGAGCATAGCTATGCATGGATTATAATGTAATATCCTGGCCCTGAGCTCCACACTGTAGATAAATTTTAAGGTAAGATGAATTATTTTGCCTAATATATTACAAATTTAAATTCAGGTGTGGTAATTCATAAGGTGAAAAATAGCTATAATGTGCTCAAGCCTCTGTGCAAGGCAGAAGGAGCTCAGGAGAAGCTTGCTCCGGTCATGTACTGAGATCTCTTCAAGGCTCCTGATGCAATCTGGGGAAGAGAACTACCATTTACTAGAGACTTACTAGAATATAAATACTGCTGTGGTAGGTTCTAATATTTCTGAACAATGCTATGAAGAAGGTTGTGAAATTAGAGGAGAAATTGATGTTTGGAGAAGTGACATAGTATATGACAGATTGAATAGCTAATAATGGCAGATCCATATGGTCCTTACTGCAAATGTCAGCGCGGCCACCAGAGCTGGATGCCTTTCCAGCAGGGTATGCAGGTGTGCCTCAGTGGGTTGATGATTCTGGAAGGTTGGTGTTATTTTTATCGTTTGAAAGAGGAAACTAAAGCTAGCTGTGATTATGTAACTCACTGTAAGCACCATGTGACAGAACTAGGTTCCTAGATTTAGATTATTTGGCTACTACCATACTTCGGAATCTACAGGTGCTTCTTAACAGCATACATCATCAAAAAGCAAGGTCACAATGTCTTCCTCCCATTGGAATCTCAGAGTCACTTCATTTCCTATACTTTTTAAATCACCTTTTATCCCTCTCCCCACCCCTTTTTCTCTCCTCTCACAGTTGTGTAAGGATTTGAGTGATTTAGCATTTTTTTTAAAGCCACTACTATAATCCATCTGGATTGTTTGTTTCAAGAACCACTAGGAAACTAAATACAAACTCTTAGCTTTGTCCTAGCTTTCAAAATTGAATGTTCAAATAAACAAATAAGTTTTCATCTTTCCAGAAATTTTACTGTAGTTTCTTAAAAGGGAAATATTAATTTTAAAATAGCAAAAACCAAGGAGTTTATATAAGGTTCAAGATATCTTAAAAAACAGAAGCTTGGTTATGCCCAGGCTTAGCTCTCCATGAAATGTGAACAGTGCTGTGCTCAACACCCATGAGCCTCCTCCTGCGATTCTCTTTCTGGTCAGTGCCTCAGAAATCTTTTTTCCACTTGTTTTCATTAGGTGTCTTTTCCCTCACTGTGGCCCTCTGTGCCTTCCACCTAAAGGCTTGTAACTATGTGTTGTCCTGGCGGTTATTCCATTGGTGTAAACTGGAGAAGTGCAGTGGTGCATTCAGCCTTGCCTGGGTTTCACCCAAGTATCTGTGACTGGGACTTGATAAAGGAAGAGGGGCTGATGATTTCCAGAAATGGAGAAAGAAGAAGAAAATGGTGATGCCATAGGAATGAAGATAATTATTTTGACTACCTTCCTTCTTTTCCTTGAAAATAGTGCCTGGCATCAAAGGCCTGAGGTTAAAGGCAGATGAAGACTGGATTCTGGAGGTGCTTAAGCAAAATACTGGATTCCTGGTGTGGTAGAACTGGGATCATGACAAACAGATCCTAGAGGCAGGATGTCTTGGAAAGGGGAAACCAGAGCAAGAAAGCGCCCATGCCTCCAGTGACTGCTATGGAGAGAGGTGAACAAGTGGTCTTTCACATCATTTAGTTTTTCCTTCAATACTTGGAATTAATATTTATTATTTATATTATAGTACACAGTTGCTGGGTGGGGCCTCTTACAACTCAAGTTACATGAACTTGACTTGAACTACAAATGCCATGGCTTGTGGAAGCCCTAGGTCTTCCAAAATGTCAGGTGGTTTTCCCATTGTGGGTTTATCGTCTCCATTTCCGAAAGTTTTATTGCTTTTGTGGCCTGTTTTTTTTTTTTTTTTCAATGCTTAATGGCTATAAATGCTCACTAGTTTCCAAATAGAAACCATTTCTTTGGCTTAAATGTATCTCCTCAAAAGTCCAGGTGTTACCAAAGTAATAGTAATAAGAGCTGGGACATTAAGAGCTGATTAAATTATGAAGGATCCTTTCTCCTGAATAGGACAAGTGACCTTATGAAAGGGCTGGACAGAGAGTTACCTGTTTTGCCCTATTTCTTCTACCATATCAGGACATGATATTCTTCCTCTCTGGAGGATTCAGTCTTTACTAGACAACCTCAATCTAGGAATCCCCAGCCTCCAGAACTATGAGAAAATAAATTTCCATTTTTAAAAAATAAATGATACAGTCTCTGATATTTTCTTATGTCAGTGCAACCAAACTGACAGCTGCTCATCAACATTTTGGTTTTCTCATTTTTCTCTTTTTTTACTTCTATTATTTCTCTCTTTCCTTCTCTGGTCTTCTCAAATTCTGTTCTGTCCAAAATCTCTGCATTAGTAGATGGGTTTTGCAGAGTTTTTATTCCAAGTTTACTTGAAAGACTTTTTTTAATGAAAGTAAATTTCTGCTTAAAGGATATAACTATAATAATATTTTCTTAATATTTTAATAAAATTAAATTAATTTCAAATTTTCATCTTTAGAAATTACAGATTGGAGTGGTCCAATTTTACTAATATTTTCTTCCCAGGTGATAGTGAGACCTCTATTATTTTGATCCCCAATAATGAAGTGTTTTGTGGATATATTTGTTTGCCATGACATGGATGAAAACTCCATGAATCACAGAAGACTTTTCTAATTTTTTAAAGAGAGACAGTGAGAGGGAGAGAGAGAAAAAGAGAATCAATTGTATTTATTTATTCGTCTGGCCTTTGTTTCTCTGAAGAAGTATAAGTGGTGCTGGGGTTCGAACCTGGGTTCTTGTGCATGCCAGGTAAGTGCTCCAAGTGCTGAGTCACCACTAACTGAGCCCATCTAACTTTCCTATCCCCAAAGAGGGTTATGGTAGCTTTTGATTTGCACAAGGAAGACTTTAGGCCAGAAGGTGGTAGAATTTAGCAGGTCACACAATCCGTTCACTTCTGTTTCTTTTAAAATGTGTCATATTCTCTCCACCCCTAAGTAAGACTGCAGTGGAGCAGCATTCCTCTTCTAGCGGGAGTCAGCATACCTGAAAGAATGTGATGTAATTAGATTTGACAATTTTTCCTGCTTTGACAACTTTTCATAGAGGACTTCAAGGATGATTCCAAGAATATGACCTCCACTTGATGTTGGAGTTCTGTTCACTTTGTGCTTTGTTGGGTTAGACAATGGCAAATGTCAAGTTCCATGGATTCTGGTGCCTCATAGCTAGCATTTAGTATCTATGAAGCCAATATTTACCCCAAGACTATTTTTCAAAGAATAGGAAATAAACAAACATCAGTTACTTGCTGAAGAGGGCCTTTCCTGTGACTCTTCTATAGGGTACAGAACAGGATTCAAACATCAGCTGTACTTGCCATAGACTATACCACCATTGTGTTTATTGGGTCTTGGAAATCAAAGGGCAAAAATTTCTATAAAAGGTTGGGCCAGCTATAAAGTCATTGTTTGCCCCCTGAATCTGAGAAATCTATGCTATACTTAATGTTGTTATTCATTGCCTTCAATATCAAAAGAGGCCTATCAACTGCTCTCTCATAATAGGAGGTACAGGGTTGTCATCTTTTAGTTAACTTTTAGAGAAGACACATTGGTATGCTTCACAGGACTTAGATTTTGTAGAATTTTTGTCTCAGATTCTGTAAACCCATTTCTCAGGGCATCTAGGAGGGTTTTTGCTTCCTGCTCACAAGTCCTCCCAGTAGGAACAACAGGATGGAAATGAATGTTGATGTTCTCTGGGATGGTGAGAGGATCAAAGAGCCTGAGAATAAGTCATGTCAGGTAAAAGCAAAGTGACTCTGGTATTTTCTGTTTGCTGCAAAAAGAAAAGAAAGAATATGTCAGATCAGTTGTTATATACCTAGTTCCAGGGCTATTGCAAGTATGTTTTGGTGAAGATACCACCTCTGAGAAAGTAGCTGAAATTAAAACAGTTAATATTAAATACTACATAGAATTTGTTGTTCTCTAAATCCCATCTGTTTTTTTTTTCAAGATAAACGGGGATGTAGAAAGGGATCATCATCCCTGTATCTTTCAAGTCTCTGATGGAGGCTCTGTACATATGATTCCATCAAGCATATGGTATTGCTTTTAGTTTAGTACTTTACTAGATGAAGGAGGTGTGACAGGGGATTCTACTGGCCCTTCTAATCATAATTCTCAATCAATACGTCAAGGAACCAACATAGGAATCATTTCCAGCCTTACCAGCTAGAAGTGGGGACATAACACAGATTGGGCTCAGAGACACAATAGGTAGATCATGAAGTAGACTCAGACCCAAATTCTGTTTAATTTCCTGATTACCACTTAACTAGAAGACTTAGAGACATTTTAAATTTGCAGGGATTAGAATTAATTCAGAATGAGTATCTGAGAATTTATTGAAATATGGGTGTTTACCTTCCTCTAATACTTACTCTGGTAAATGTCAACAATTTTCTTTGGAGAAGGGTGAGAAAGATTTATAGAATGTACCTGTAATGGCATCACAGGGTCCTTCATGAAGTTATTCATCTTGCCCTGAAATTAAGGAACTCTGAAAACTAGCTTAGGTCTAGGAAATGCTCTAGTGCTCATGAGTGTTTACTGTGGTGAGTCAAATCTGGCCTCATTGACCTATTTTTTATTTTATTTTTTTGTTGTAACAATCAAGTAGGATATTAGCCTCATGTTTGTTTTGCTCTAAGATATCTCATGATCAATATAAAAACACCAGAGATTATGTAAGTCCTTTTTTATTGCACTCTGTCCCTGCTGCCCATCACACCAACTACACACTCTCATTTTAGGGATTATGAAGCATATTTATTGGTCTCGGCAACCTCAGGCTCTCATCCTACCTATTGAGATCATGAATTCCATTTCAAACTGTGCTTCAACTTTCTCCTTGGCTTACCAAGGACAGGCATTAGTGTACTTTTTATGCTTTTCACATGCACATATTGCAGACATTCTTTGAATCTTTGACTATGTATGCCAGGAGCTGGGAATTTAAAATCTTCAATTTATTATTTAACTTTTTAAAGTTTCGTGTATTTAAAAAAAAGTTGCCTGATTTCTAGTTCCTGTGTGTGTGTGTGTGTGTGTGTGTGTGTGTGTGTGTGTTTTGTGCCTCTCTTAATGGTTTTGCAGAGAAGTCGTTTCATATGCTAAATGCTTAACCTTCAATAGTCATTTTAGCCCAGCTTAGCAAACTGCTATTTTAAATTATATTTGGTACTGCAACCATGCTGAGGAATTGCGGGGTACCATCCTGTAACATTCGCCACATCTTTGTTGATTTCAAATTCAACTAGGTCAGATAATCAATCTCATTTCCCCAAGGATTAAAAATTTTTTTTTCTTTCAAACACATCCAGTACAAACATTATACAGGGAAAGTTGTTCTTGTTACTGACAACAGAATCCACTTCAGCTGATTCCAGCAGATTTCTTAAGGGTCATAGAAAGTTCAGGATAAAAACTAAGACCATGCGTTGTGTGATGGTTACTCTCCACCAGCTAACTGCCTGTCTTTCATCATGCAGTCCATTTTTTTTATCCTTTTATGCCTCAGGGCACAGACTACTGTGGACTGCTGTAAGTGGACTCTTTGTACTCTGGTTTCCAATTGAGTCCATCCAACTGAAGTCATCTGGCAAAAGAGTAGGGTTTAGAAGCAAAAGAGAAAGGTTAGGTATTTATTCATCCTTATCTTTGTTTGTCATGCGGTGCATGGATCAGGCCATGGTTGGATTCATCTAAGGGCTGCTAGTCCCTGGCCTTAGCTTTCCATGGGGGTCCAGTAACACTATTGCCTTTCTTATCTCTTTATTCTCTAAGTGGTTAGTCCCTGACTACTTAACCATCCCTTTTGGGTTCCCTTAAAATTTCCCATATTTCTGCAATAGTTTTTCCATTAAATTCTCCTCAGGTAAATCTATCAACTGTTTCCTGTTGGGAATCTCACTGGTATATAAGTGAGTTTCAGAGACTGACAGGACCATCTGCTACTTCTGCAAAGACCAGGAAGTTCCCAATTGCAAAGGTGCCACCCCAGCTGCCAGGTGCAGAAGCATGTCATGCCTTCCATGATCAGAAAGATGCTGAACCAGGAGCTGCTGCCATTTGGGGCCTTCAGAACAACACTGATACTGTTGTTACCCACCTAGCTGGTTGCAACTTCTTTCTGGTCTCTTCACATAGTTCAATTAAGAATAAAAGTCATGCATAGGTGCATCTGATAATGGGATTTAAATGATTGTCCTCACTTAAGCAGCAAGAGAAGAGGGAAAATTATTAGCCTTTGGATTTTTATCTTTGGGAGGGAAAGATTTATATATATTTACAAATGTTGAGAGGTTTCAGAAAATCTGGGACATCTGTAACTGTTCATTTCTTATTTTCTCTTTCATTTTCTTCTATAATTTTCATATTAATTCAACTGTCTCCCACTCATGTTTAATCTCAAGTTTACCAATTTCTTATTCACTGATTTTTCTCTATTTGGATTTATTTTGCCTTCTTCCATAATTTTTTTTTGTTTTAGGGTAGTCTCAGAGTACCATCTCTGGAAACCATTTAAAACTCATTTTAGGCTAGAGACCAAGTTTCTGAATGGTTGAAGCTTGGCCTCTTCTCTTATTGAGAACTCAGAATTGTTCTTATTTAATCAAGGAAAATTTGGATTCCTTCAAAGAGATAGGTAGAAACACCAGAAAATGCATAGAACAGTCTTTCTCAAATTCTTCCTTTTCCACTTACATATTTCTGCAAGGCTGGATTTTCAACATCTACTTCAACAAAAATCATGCATCTAATCAGGGGGATTGTTGCAGCCAATATGGTAACTCAGCTGTCTTCTGTTAAGTCAGATATGGAAATGTTTGAAAAAACAGAGGGCAATGCTATTCTTCTCACATATGTTTTGGAAAATATAGCAATTTCCATATTCATAATAATTTTATAGAATGTTAATAATTATATTAAGTAAAGCTTTAATGATAAATATTTAAATAAATATTTGAAAACTCAGTTTTACTGTCCAATACAATAGCTTATCAATAGATAAAATCCATATAAACAAAAGCTTTAGGGTCCTCAATTTTTAAGTTCAAAGGAATCTGAAGACCAAAGATTTGAGGAGATATGGGTTGCATCTTCAGGCTGGCTAGGGCACAAACCAGAAAACAGCCAATGAGACAAAATAGGTCTTGCTATTACTATTGCACTTTAGAGGTTCATCAATGATTTAAAACCCAATTTCATTTTCATCAGTGACTCATGTGGTCTAATTTTTATCTCATTTATTAGTCCTCAAAATCCTTGAAAGATAAAAATAACCAGTCAAGACATTGCAGAAATCTCAAATTCCCCAATTAATCAAATCAAATCAAATCAAATCAAAGTCTGCCACTAAAAGTAGTCAGGGAAAAATTGCCAGACCTTCATTTTAGTTATTTAATTTGGACAATTTCTTTAAGCATGTATAAACTTCATAATATTACTTGGGTTTCCACAAATTGGGTCACAAATCTCAGTTAAAATCAAATATAAAATCCATTACATATGTACAGCTTTAATTTACTTGAGATATCTCCTCTCTTGTTGAGTAAAGTGCACCTAATCATTCCAGATATTAATTAGTACCTTCACAAGTAAGTACAGAAATTCTTGACAAAGTTCTAGAATATTTTAACAATAAAATATAAAGGTATGGAATAAATTTAGAGAAATAATCATTTATTCTTTCTTTATTTGCCTACTGCAGGTCAGTACCAATGTCCCTAAACTGTTTGTATGGATTAAATAGCCATGCCAATGTTACTAACTACTTCCTGTGACATTGTATACCCTGAAAATCTGAATGGTGGGGAGGAGGTTTAAAATTCTAAAACAGTGGTGAATTAAATTTATATATTTGTGAATGTTGAACCAGTCTTGTTTTCCAGGAATGAAGTGCACTTGATCATGATGTATTATCTTTTTAACGTACTTTTGGATCCGAGTAGCTAGAATTTTATTAAATATTTTTGCATTTATGGTCATTAGGGAAATTGGTTTGTAGTTTTCTTTTCTTGACATATCTTTGTTGGATTTTGGTATCAGTACAATGTTTGCTTCATACAAGGTGTTTGGGAGTGTTCCCACTCTATCAATTTCATGGAAGAGCTTATAGAGGATCAGTGTTAACTCTTCTGTGAAAGTTTGGTAGAATTCTGCCGTATATCCATCCAGTCGTGGGCTTTTCTTTTTTGGAAGAGCTTTGATTGCTGCTTTGATTTCATTATCTGAAATAGGTTGGTTTAGATTTTCAATGTCCTCCTGTGTTAATGTGGGGATGTCATATGTGTCCAAGTATCTGTCCATCTCCTCCAGATTATCAAACTTGGCAGAATACAAATTTTCAAAATAGGTTCTGAAAATCTTCTGGATTTTGGTTGAGTCTATGGTGATATCAGATTTTCATCTTTGATTTTGTTGATTTGCTTCATTTCGTTCTTCCTTTTGGTGAGGTTGGCAAGAGATCTATTTTTCTTGTTTATTTTTTCAAAGAACCAACTCTTTGTTTTGTTGATAATTTGCATTTTTTTGTTCTCAATTTTGTTGATTTCAGCTCTGATTTTAGTTATTTCCTGTCTTCTATTAGTTTTGGGATTGGAATGATCCTGGTTTTGCAGGTGTTTGAGTTGTAACATAAGGCTATTATTTGGGTCTTTCTAGATTTTTGATGTATGCACTCAGTGCTATAAATTTGCCTTTTAAGAATGGAGATTTCAGTATGTTGTTTCCTCATTCTCATTCATTTCCAAGAATTTCTTGATTTTAGCTCTCATTGCCTCGTTTATCCATCCTTCATTTAAGAGGGAGTTATTCAATTTCCAAGTATTTGAGTAATTTCTGTTGTTTCTCTTCTTGTTGATTGCTAAGATCATTACATTGTGATCTGACACATGGGACTATATCAACTTTTTGTATTTAAGATTACCTCAGTGAACATTCTCAAATCAATAAATATAATTCACCATTTAAACAAAATTAAAAATAAAAATCATATAATCATCTCAATCTATACAGAAAAGGCTTTTGATAAAATTTAACAACACTTTATGCTCAAAACTCTGGAGAAGATATGGATCAAGGGAAGATAATTTAACTATGTTAGATCCATTTATGACAGACACATAGCCAACATTATCCTCAATAGAGAAAAACTAAAAGCATTTCCACTGAATTCAGGAACAAGACAAGGTTGCCCACTTTCACCACTCTTGTTCAATATAGTTCTTGAAACCCTTGCTGGAGCTATCAGGCAAGACAAGGAATTAAAATAAATTCACATAGGAAAAGAGGAAATTAAGTTATCTCTATTTACTGATGACATGATTCTATATCTAGAAGACCCAATAAGCTCAAGCAGAAAACTTCTAGAGCTTATAGGCAATTTCAGCAAAGTCACTGGCTATAAGATCAACACCAATAAGTCACTAGCTTTCTTTTACTCTAGCAACAAGTCTGCAGAAGAAGAAATCTGGAAATTTCTCCCATTCACCATCTCTTCCAAAAAAATAAAATACTTGGGCATCAACCTTACAAAGGATATTAAGGACCTCTACAATGAAAACTATCAAACACTAAAAAACAGAAATTGCAGAAGACCTGAGTAGATAGAAAAACATTCCTTGCTCATGGTTAGGCAGAATTAATATAATAAAAATGACCATTCTACCCAAAGCCCTATACAAATTTAATGCAATCCACATCAAGATACCAATATCATTCTTCACGGATATAGAAAAAGCAATTCTCAAGTTCGTACAGAATAACAGAAGATCCAGATTAGACAAAACATTACTCAGCAGGAAGGAAGAAATAGGGGATATCTCAAAGCCTGACCTGAAATTATATACTACATGGCTATAGTAACAAAAACAGCATGGTATTGGTATCAAAACAGGACTGAAGACCAATGAAATAGAATAGAAAATGCTGAGATGAGCCCCATATCTTTAACTACTTGATATATGATAAAGGGGCAAAAACATAGTGTGGAAGAAAGATAGCCTGTTCAACAAATGGTGTTGGACAAATTGGATAGACATGTGTAGACAACTGAAACTGGATCCTTACCTTTCCCCCTATACAAAAATTAAATCAAAATGGTTCAAAGATCCGGATATTAATCAAGCAACTTTAAATTTACTTGAAAAAGAAGCAGGATCAACACTACAGGACACTGGGGGTCGGCGACACTTTCCTTAAGAAAACTCCCATGGCATAAGCAGTAAAGTCAAGAATAAATGAATGGGATGCAATTAAACTGAAAAGCTTTTGCACAGCTAAAGAATTAGTTAAGAGTGTCAAGAGACCCAACAGAATGGGAAAAAAAATCTTTGCCTGCTACACCTCAGACAGAGGGCTAATTTCCAGAATATACAAAGAACTAAAAAAATAAACAACAAAACCACCAATAATCCAATCAATAAATGGGCTATGGATCTAAAAAGAAACTTCTCAGCAGATGAAATCCAGAGAGTCCATAAATATATGAGAAAATGCTCTACATCATTAGCAATAAGAGAAATGCAAATCAAAACCTCAAATGAAGTTCCGCCTCACTTCTGCTAGAGTGGCAAAAATGAAGAATACGAACAATGACAGATGCTGGAGGGGCTGTGGGAAAAGAGGAAAACTGTCACATTGCTGTGGGACTGCAAACTGGTTCAGCCACTGTGGAAAGCAGTGTGGAGACTCCTCAAAAAATTAGGGCTGTAACCACCTTATGACCCAGCTAACCCACTTCTGGGTATTTTCCCAAAAAATCAGCATATTATAGAGCTATACCTCCATCAATGTTTATAGCAGCTCAGTTTACTATAGCTAGACTATGGAACCAACCCAGATGCCCCTCACTGGACAAGTGGATTCAAAAACTTTGGTACATATATATAATGGAATACTACTTGTCCATTAGAGAAAATGATATCATGGCTTTTGAAGCCAAATGGATGGAGATGGAAAAAATTATGCTCAGTGAAGTATCCTAATCTCAGAGATTCAAGGATTCAATGTTTTCTTTCATTTGTGAAAGCTAGAATACAACTGGAAACAGTATATTAGATGGATAAGCTAATAATAACCTCAAAATGTATGAATTTTTACACAATCAGGGGGAACCTGCTTAGGATACCTGGAGATGTAGGGAGGAGGTGGGGGTGGGAATAGGAAGGATATCTTGAAGACTGGAGAGAAGGAACATAGGGGCATTAACTCAGAAGATGACCTCTGACCTTCACGAGAAGTCCATTTAACACAGGGGTTCTTTGGGGGGAAACATAGAACCATAGGGAATCCAAGGACAGAAACCATGGTGTGGCATCAGCCTTGGCTAACTATGTAAATATACATTGATCCTTGATTGTTTGATAATGATTCCCCCTCAATTGTAAGTCCATATTCAACTAATAAAAAAAAATCCTAAAACAGTAAGCAAAATGACCATAACACTTTGGTATAAGGCACATCTTTGACCAGCGAGAGACAACATATATTAGCTCCCCTCACAGCTATGTATGTCCTTTGTGACTAAGTTGGCATCAATGGCATGTGAAATAAAGGCAAACTAAAATCCACAAGGATGAGGAGGCCACCTTGCTGATTTTGAGCCTGATTGCTTTGTGTAGTAGAGTTCTTCCATCTGGGCTCAGTTAGTCTATAGGAAGAAATGATCTTCTATCTTGGATAGGCTATTGAATTTTGTTTTTTTGCTGTGGTAGCTCAACCTTCACTCCAGCTACGCAAGTCCAATATAAAAATACAATTTATATCTCCATGCCAAAGAATATAGCCAGTTAAAATCATACTAGAAGTTTCAATTAATAGGCTTAATTATATCTATTTTATAATTTAAAATATTTTAAGAGGCTTCTCTTCAAGATGGCGATCTGAAGACAAAAGCCTTCCCCTGCACCCCCGTGACTGATCAGGATATCTCCGGCTTCTCACCAGTATTTTGAGGTGCGTTCAGGGGACTAGCATTGTGAATCACCAGTCCTAATTTTAGCAGAGGTTCTGGGGAATAGAGACTTAGGAATGACCAGGGATTCTTTGTTCCACGCTGCCGCTGCGGCGGCTGGCCCGCCGGCCGGCATTTGCACTCTCCCGCCTACATTCCCGCCAGCCTGAGTCACTTCTGCAAAAGAAAAACCCGCACAGCTTTAAAGTCAGCGTTCTGGCGAGGACACCTCCCGGACCTGCGCTCTGTCTGGCAGCAGGACCAGTGACTGGAAAGAGCTTTCATACAAGCACAGAGCAGCGATTTGCGCAGAAGAGGCGATGCAGGAACTGCAAGGGCGTGAGAGCCGAGCAAGCGTCCTTTGCTAGTTACCACACGCCCAGCCCGCCTGATCAGGGCAAGACCTCTTTGGGATTGCAAAGCAAGCTCTAAATACTCCGGCTGGAAGCAGCAGATCAAAGGTGGAAACAGGACCAGAAGGCCTGGCTGAAGCCCTGAAGAAGGTGTGGGAGCAGTGAGGGAAGGGGAGCATCCATTTTTAAAACCACACTCCCTCTCCTGGACCCACAACCCCCAGGTCTGCAAAAGAGGCTCATAAAACTGTGCCCTGATCCTGCAGCTGAACACAGGCAGTCTCAGCAGAAGGTGGGATCAGGGGCCTAAATCATCCTCTCATAAAGGATCTGGGACTGAGGAGTAACGGAGTTCAAGGCTCTGTCCTCCCACCATAGACACTTCTTTCACAGGGCAGAGGAGCTGGGACCCTAGGGACCACAGAGATCATGTCCGACAACGACCAGCAGATGGAGCTCTGATAACATATCTTCTGACCTTCGGATCCCCTGAATACATCTTCAAAAAGGGT
>PVKS010030805.1:0-24044 GCA_004027875.1 Aplodontia rufa
CAGCTCCCCCTCTGCAGTTCCATCCCCAGGGTCCCCGCTTCAGTGTCCAGGGGAGTCGAGTGGCCTCCTCATTGTGGACTTTCTCCTTTGGCCTTGGAGCTTTCAGTGGTCCCAGGATCTTTGACATCCGCTTTCAAGGGGAGAGGGTGGCCTATGAAGTCAGCGTCCAGGAGGCCTTGGCCATCTATGGCGGAAATTCTCCTGCTGCTCTGCGAAGCCGCTACACAGATAGTGGCTTTGGCCTGGGCCACTTCTCTTCCCCTTTGACCCGTGGGGTGGACTGCCCCTACCTGGCCACATACACTGACTGGCACTTCCTTTTGGAGTCTCAGGCCCCCAAGACAATACGTGATGCCTTTTGTGTGTTTGAACAGAATCAGGGGCTCCCCCTGCGGCGACATCACTCAGATCTTCACTCCCACTATTTTGGGGGCCTTGCGGAGACAGTGCTGGTCGTCAGATCTGTGTCCACCATGCTCAACTATGACTATGTGTGGGATATGGTCTTCCACCCTAATGGGGCAATAGAAGTCAAATTCCATGGCACGGGCTACATCAGCTCTTCGTTCCTCTTCGGTGCTGCCCAGAGGTACGGGAACCGAGTTGGAGAGCACACACTGGGCACGGTCCATACTCACAGTGCCCACTTTAAGGTAGACCTGGATGTAGCAGGTAAGGCAGCCTGATGTGAACTAGGGTGCCCAAGAAGTGGCCTGATGTCTCCATGCCCAACTTTAAAAGTTTTCTTCGAAACAGTAAATATAAAAGTGCATGTTATAAATGTGAAAGTCACCCTCAGAGGCTTTCATTTTTAGTGCATTGGTATTCTCCCATGCATCAGAAAAAATTCTGGGAGCTTGAGCAGTGGCTCAGTAGTTACTGTGCTTGCCTGGCACACGCGAGGTTGCAGGTTTGAACCCCAGCACCACGCATGCAACAATGTGTCAGCAACAAAAGCCACGTGAGAAACTAAATAAAATTGATTCTATCCCTCTCTTTCCCTCTCTCACTATCTCTCTTTCTCTTTAAAAAATTAAAAGATTTTGTCTCTGTAATTAAAGAATTTGTCATAGTACAAATATAATATACTGGTTATATACTTAGATTTCTATATGAAAATGGGATTATGATGTACACATATTTTTCCACTTCTATCTTTTCTCATAAAAGATCATTCAAGGAAGCAACAGGTTTATTAAATACTACCTTTGCCAAGCACTCCATTATGCAAATTAACAAAAGAAACCCATCCTTGTTCCCAAAAGGGTTACAATCTCTCTCTCTTTTTTTTTTTTTTAGAATTAATTTTGTTTTTCCATCTGGCCTTTGTTTCTCTGACACTTAGCTATGCATGTGGGTGCTGGGGTTTGAACCCACATCCTCGTGCATGCCAAGAAAGTGGCAAAACCACTGAGCCACTGCTTCAGCCCTAAGGGTTACATTCTAAGGAGGGAGAGATCATGGTTGAAGAGCTCCTGGGAAAATATGTACTACAGAAACTTTTTTTTTTTAAGAGAGAGGGACAGAAAGAGAGAGAGACAGAATCAACTCCATTTAGTTTTTCAAGTGGCTTTCGTTGTTCAGACACTTCCTTGTGTACATGGTGCTGGGGTTTGAACTTACGCACTTGCGCATCCAGGGCAAGCACTCTAACTGCTGAGCCACAGCTCCAGCCCCTACGGAAAGTTTTTAAGCTTAACATCTCTTTACTTCATTTTACTTAAGCATAAAAGTAATATAACGGTGCTTTCTTCTTAAGTTTTTTGTAAGGAGGACTGGAGAGGTGGCTCAGCAGTTGGAGTGCATGACTGGCACATGCAAGGACCCAGGTGTCAACCCTAGCACCACACACACAACTAAGTGTCAGAGAAACAAAGGCCAGATGAAAAACTAAATAAAACTGATTCTCTCTCTCTCTCTCTCTCTCTCTCTCACACACACACACACACAGATTGTTGTAAGGATAAATAACTTCTTTATTTTTTTCCTTTTAAATGATTTTGGATGTACCCAGAAGCTGCAAAGATTGTACAAAGTATTACCATACACCCTTCACTCAACTTCCATTAATATCTTACAAAGCATAGGTAAGGATCAAAACCAGAAAATTAACCTTGTTAGAATTCCATTAACTAATCTATAGAATTTATTGCTGCTTGTACACATATTCTTTTTCTGTTCCAGAATCTAGTCCAGGTCTCTACCCTGCATTGAGATGTTATATCTCTTTGTCTTCAACCTGTGATGGTTACTTAGGTTCTCTTTCTTCCATGACTTTGACACTTTATAAAACTCCTGGCCAATTACCTTGTAAACTATTTCTCAATCTGGGTTTCTCTAATGTTTTATCAAGTTAGATTGAGACTGCATTTTGGGAAGGAAGAAAACCATGGAACTGATGTGTGTCCTTCTCAGTGGATCACATCAAGGCCTACATGATATTGATATATCTTGTTATTAAAGATGTTGACCTCATGCACTTGGTTAAAGTGTGTCTTTTGGCTTTCCCATCATAAAAGTTAATATTTTACATTTGCAATCAATGAATATCTTTGGGAAAAGACTTTAATGCTAGGCAAATACCCTTTTTTTACCCTCAAACTTTTGCCCACTGATTTTAGCAACTATTGGTAGATTTTGCCTGCAACAATTACTACTAGTAGGGAGAGGGTCAGTGAGAGAGAGAAAGAGAGGTTCAACTTTATTTAGATTTTCATCTGTTTTTTGTTTTTCCAACACACAGTTGTGTATGTGGTGCTGGGATTTGGACCCAGGTCCTGGAACATCCCAGGCAAGCGCTCCAACCGCTGAGCCACCCATCCAGCCCCTGCCCCATTTAGATTATTTTCTTTTTTTAAAAGATTTTTTAATTTACAACTAAAACTCTATTCATTTACCAGGTACAACATGTTCTTTTGAAATATGTGTACATTGTGGAATGGTTAAATGGAGTTAATAAGCCTGCATTACCTCACATACTTGTCATTTTTGTGATGAGAACGCTTAAAATCTACTCTTACCAATTTTCAAGAATACAATATAAGATTTTTAACCATCCTCACCAGTCTGTACAATAATTGAATCTCTTCCTCCTAACTAACTCACCAATATCTTCTTAATCCCCACTCCTAGGCCTTGGTAACCAACATTGTACTCTCTACTGCTATGAATCGAACCACTTTAGATTCTATACATAAAAGAGATCACACAGTATTGTCTTTCTGAGCCTGGATTATGTCACGCAACATAATGTCCTCCAGGTTCATCCTTGTTATCACAAACAAATGTCCTTCTCCTTCTTTTTAAAGGCTGTTCATAAGTCTTCTTTTTGGGGGGGGGGGAACTGAGCCCACTGAGCCACATCCCTGGTCCTTTTTATTTTCTATTTTGAGTCAAGACCTCACTAAGTTGCTTAGAGCCTCACTATGTTGTTGAGGCTGGTTTTGAACTTGCGATCCTCCTGACACAACCTCATGAGTTGCTAGGATCACAGTTGTGTGCCACCACACTTGGCCTCAACATATTGTTCTTCTCCATTAGCTTTTTCCTTATTCTTAATACCTTTATTAGTTGAAATTGTGCATAAGGAAGAGCCACTCTTCCTTTTTCATTTATTTAATGTATTCAATTGCTGGTTTATAATTTCATTAACTTGTATTAATTTTGTTGTTCTCTAAGGATTCCAGCCCAGTACTATCATTTATTTTGTTCCTATGTTGCTCCAACTTTGGCCATCAGGAAGTCCTTCTGACATGCCTGCATTCTGTTTTGAGTACTTTCTTACTTTCCAGCACCGCAAGATAGTCCAGTTTCATATGGTGAATTCCCTGCTCTAGACCTGCAGCCTATCATGTCTCCAAAGAGCTCTGCTTCCTTTTATTGCATGATGTATTTAGATGGTATTTAGAAACCATGATCTGGACACCAGGTGTGCTCATTATTATTGGGATGTCATTGCTTTTAGGCCCTGCCAGAGGACTTAGAAAATTCAAATATATTGGGCCAGAGAAGTAGCTCAGTGGCAGAGTGCCTGCTTAGCGTATTCAAGACCCAGTACCATTAAAAAGAAAGAAAGAGGGGCTGGCGAGGTGGCTTAGTGGTTGAAGTGCTTGCCTGGCATGTGTGAGGGCCCAGGTTTAAACCCCAGCACCACGTAATCAAGTAAGAGTTGGAGAAACAAAAGCCAGATGAAAAAAGAAATTAAAATGCTGCTTTCTTTCCTCTCTCTCTCTCTAAAAAGAAAGAAAAACAGAGAGAGAAGATAAAATAAAATTTAAGTTAATACTCAGCACACTCACGTGTGCCCACACGCACATCTACCTTTTTTTTTTTTTTGAAGAGAGAGGGATAGTTAGAGAGAGAGAAAAAAAAATTATTTAGTTTTTCAAGTGGCTTTCGTTGCTCCAACACTTCATTGTGTACATGGTGCTGGGGTTTGAACATGCCAGGCAAGCGCCGTAATTGCTGAGCCACTGCTCCAGCCCCCACATCTACCTTTATCTCTGAGGCTCAGTGATAATACTTTTAAAGCACTTATAACAGTGCCTATGCATGGTGGGTCGTTTAGAAATGTTAGCCTCACAAGTGCTCTTCTGCAGGTGGAATAGAAAGACATCTTAGTCTTTATCATCTAAGAGTGAAAAAACTTGGACTGCGGTTTAGGGGCAGTGAATCCACAGAAGGAAATTCAAGGTTTGCTGAATCAGTCTCTGTTCTCTCTTGGTCCCTAGAAAGTGTGGAGGGAGTTGCTAGCATGTTTTGATTTATTGCTCTTTGAGCTCAGATCACGTAAGATGACTTCTAAGTTAGGCTCCAAAAAACAAAACAAACAAACAAAAAAAAAAAACCCCAATCATTCAAAACTCCAAATGTTCAGGGAACAAATTGTAATTTTGGCCCCACTCCCAGCTCCCTGTCATGTTCCAAACTATAGGAGATGCCTCCAAGCCCCAGCAGTGTGAGGCCCAGGGTATAGTTCCCCTCCCTTTTGTCCCCATGTCTGCAGACCATATGTTGAGGGATTGCTCTGTGCTGCCTTCCTCTGTGCGTGGGCAATGTGAAATCTCACTAAGACCTTGGTCCCCAGAACTGCCATAGTACTGTGTACCCTTTTGATCAACCATGGCACATTATTCAAATTCTCTGTGCTTCAGTTGTCCCATCTATAAATGGAAATGATTATAGTTCTTCTTTCATAAGAAGAACTGTTTTCAGAAAAATAAAAGCAGCAAAAAATATATACATATATAAAGTGCTCAGCATGGTGCATGCACAAAACTCCTTCAGGTTTATAAGTATGAGCCTTATTTTCTTGATAAGGGAGTTCAGGTGACACCATAGGGCTTGAGCTCTGAGAAGCCAGAAGGAATCTTACTGTGAGCATCGCCCATTGGGTGAATCATCTCCTTGTGACTCCTCAGAGGGAGAAGGTTGGTGGAGGCCCAGCCACAGGCATCTGGAATAATTACTAGAGATGACATAAGTGAGAGAGACCCTCTCAAAATCCATGCATTGGGGACATCTTAGAGAGACGGAAGGGAAGCAGGGGCCATACCCTGTCCTGGGATGCTCTTTGGTCCCCCTCTGTTGCCAGGTGGGAGAGGACTCCAGACAGGTCAGGGCAGCTGTATGATCAACTTTCCACCCTCACCTACCCGGCACAGGATTGGAGAACTGGGTCTGGGCTGAGGACATGACCTTTGTCCCAACGACTGTGCCTTGGTGCCCTGAGCACCAGGTGCAGAGGATGCAGGTGACCAGGAAGCTGCTGGAAACAGAAGAAGAGGCTGCTTTCCCCCTGGGAGGGGCCGCCCCCCGATACCTGTACCTGGCCAGCAACCACAGCAACAAGTGGGGTCACCCACGGGGCTACCGCATCCAGACACTCAGTTTTGCTGGGGCACCGCTGCCCCAGAACAGCTCCATGGAGAGAGCCTTCAGCTGGGGCAGGTGAGTGGGGCTGTCAGAGAGGGCTGTGGGAGGTGGACTGAACCAAGGACCCCAAGTTGCTCTATTTTTTAGGGGTGCATGTGCACCCATCCTCCCCTGTGTATCATTAGCTGCTCAAAATGAAGACTAGTGGGTGGATGGATGGATAACAAGCAAGAAATGGTGCATTGAAGCAAATACAGTAAAATATTAATGGCAGAATTTAGGTTGTGCATATTACAGGTGTTTACCATACAATTCTTCCAACTTTTTTATATGTTTAAAATGTTTATCATAAAGGTTGGAAGAAAAAACAAAGAGTTAGGGGCTGGAGTGGTGGCTCGATGGTTACAGCGCTTGCCCGGCATGTGCGAGTACACGGGTTCAAACCCCAGCACCCACGTACACAACTAAGTGTCAGAGCAATGAAAGCCAAGTGAAAAACTCAATAAAAGTTGATTCTCTCTCTCTCTCTCACTGTCCTTCTATCTTAAAAAATATATATTCTGTAAAAAACAAACAAACAAAGAGTTAAAGAAACACAGATTAGAGGAAGCATTTCTTAAAATCCAGGCATTTGAGATAGTGGACTTGACCTAGGATGGGAATCGGGACATGTCCACTCATGGATCCAAGCTCCAAGCTCAACACGAGGCTCTGATCTGGAAGGATGGGTGAATGGCATTCCTACGTGATGTCTCAATTACGGAGTGGGTGATGTTTGAGGATATTGAACAAACACAGCAACTCCACACAGTTGGGGAAGAATGAGAACTGGGTAGAAAATGATAAAGAGAGTGAATACTAAGACTTTTGTGCTGATTTCCTCTATGTATTCCCTCTTTGGTGTAGCTTTAGGCAGTAGTTTAGGTTGATGACCTTGTAGGGCTTAACAAAGTCCCCTGTAGGTATCAGCTGGTTGTGACACAGAGGAAGGAGGAAGAACCCAGTAGCACCAGCATCTACAATTTGAATGACCCTTGGACACCTACGGTGGACTTTACTGATTTCATCAATAATGAGACTATTGCAGGGCAGGTGAGTTGAATGGGAAGTGATGAAAGAGGTGGAGAGGAGAGGGAGAAGGCAGGAATGAGCCACTTTTCTCTTTCCCCAGCCAGATTCCTCAGGGATCTTTAGAGCCCACTTAGGAAAAAAGGTTATGATTTTTCCTGAGAAATTAAGGAAGTATAGACTGGTGGGCTGAAGCCTTCCCTGAAAGGCCACGGTAGGAGGCAGGGCATGTCCCTAGCAAAGCCTGAACTCATCATCCTCCTTCTCCTCCACTAGGACTTGGTGGCCTGGGTGACAGCTGGTTTTCTGCACATCCCACATGCAGAGGACATTCCCAACACAGTGACTGTGGGGAATGGGGTGGGCTTCTTCCTTCGACCCTACAACTTCTTTGACGAAGACCCCTCCTTCTACTCTGCTGACTCCATCTACATCCAGGAGGATCAGGATGCTGGGGCCTGTGAGGTCAACCCCCTGGCTTGCCTGTCCCAGGCTGCTGCCTGTGCCCCCGACCTCCCTGCCTTTTCCCATGGGGGCTTCTCCCACAACTAGCTGGTCCCTGGGATGGTCAATCTGACCAGGGGCCCAGGGCCAGGAGGGATGGGGCAGCCAGTTTTCCTCTTCTTCCTCACATCCCCGTTGTCCCCACCCAGGTCCCCTCTCTTTTTATTGTCCCCTTTGCCTCCTCCCTGCCAGGAGCATCCTGACCCTGAGACGCCTGACACAGACACTTGGTCCTAGCTGTGCTGAGTTACTTGCCCAGGGAGGGGAGGTATGACCCGGCCAGGAGGCTGGAGTGATGACCAAACTTGTCCCCTGAAGACTCTGTGTTTTATAAGCTCCCCTCCTCCCCTCCCTTTTTATTTTTATAAGGAGAAAGGGAGAGAATGAGAGAGAGAGAGAGAGAGAGAATCAGTTTCATTTATTTTTTCATTTGCCCTTTGTTTCTCCCACACTTAGTTGTGCATGTGGTGCTGGGGTTTGAACCCAGGTCCTCACACATGCTAGGCAAGTACTCCAACCACTGAGCCACCAATCCAGTCCTCCCCCTTATTTTTATAAATGAGATATGATTCATATAACTTAAAATCCATTATTTGAAAGTCTACTGATTGGTGGTTTTTCATATAGTCACAAGTTTTGCAACCATTGTCCCTAATTCCAGAACATTTTCATCACCCCAGAAGGAACCTCCATACCTGTCAGTCCCTCCCTGGCCCTCCCCCACCATTCCCCAGACCTACGTAATCACTGATTTACTTTCTGTTACTACGGATTTGCCTATCTTCTGGACATGTCATATCACTAGATTTGTACAATACATGGTCTTTCAAGATTGGTTTCTTTCACTTAGCATGTTTTTTTTTTTAAGAGAGAGAGGGACAGTGAGAAAGTGAGAATCAATTTTATTTAGTTTTTCATGTGGCTTTCATTGCTCTGACACTTCGTTGTGTTCATGGTGCTGGGATTCAAACCCGCGTCTTCGTGCATGCCAGGCAAGCACTATGACTGCTGTGCCACCGCTCCAGCCCCTCTTAGCATGTTTTTGATGTGTATTAATTTTAGAGTGGATATCAGTGCTTCATTTCTTTATTGCTAAATAACATTCCCATGTATGGTGTTAGAATTTGGATCTTGAATGTCCCCTAAAGGTCCGTGTGTTTTTAAAGTCTCAGTCCCCGGTATGGTACAGTTGGGAGGTAGTGGAATCTTTGAGAGGTGGGGTCTTGAGGGAGGTTCTTAGGTTATTGGGGTGTGTCCCTTGAAGAGGATTGTGGAATCCCCATTCTTCTGTCTCTCAATTTTCAATTTTCTTTTTTTCTTTTTCTTTCTTTTTTATTTCTTTTTTTTTTTTTTTTTTTTTTTTTGTAACAGGGATTGAACCCAGAGGTGCTTAACCGTTGGGTTGGGGATGAGCCACATCCTCAACCCTTTTTATTTTAATTTTGAGACAGAGTCTCAATACGTTGCTTAGGGCCTCACTAAGAATTTGCTGAGGATGATTTTGAACTTGCAGTCCTCCTCCCTCAGCCTCCTGATCCACTGGGCCTTCTCTCGCTCTTGCTCCATGGCTCCTAATGTAAGTGGTATTGCTTTGCCTCTCTCTCCTGCCATGATATACTTCCTTGCCTCAGGCTCAAACCATGAAAGCAATAGTCAGGGACTGGAACCTCCAAAATTGTGAGCCAAAATGAAACTTTTCTCTTCATAAGTTAATTGCCTCAAGTATTTCATTATAGTAATAGATGATTAACACATATAAATAAATTATATTTATTTATCCATTTATTAGTTGTGGGCATTTGAGCTGTTTTCCATTTTTTGGTTATTGTGGAGCATGTTGGGAACGTTCTTGTTTTTATACACACTTATGTTTTCCCTTCTCTTGGATATGTGGCTCAGAGTGTAATTGCTAGGTTGCATGGTAATTCTGCATTTAACCTTTTGAGCAACTGCCAGAATGTTTTCCAAAGTGACTTGTGTTTTTTTTTTTAAAGAGAGAGGGACAGTGAGAGGGACAGAGAAAGAAAGAAACAACTTTATTTAGTTTTCCACATGGCCTTAGTTGCTCCAACACTCAGTTGTGTACGTGGTGCTGGGGTTTAAACCCGGGTCCTCGTGCTTGCCAGGCAAGCGCCGAAACCGCTGAGCCACTGCTCCAGCCCCTTGTGTTGTTTTTTTTAATTGTATAAAGTATATATCACATAAAATTTCCATTTTTAACAGTTTGTAAATATTCAGAAACTTGCTTGGGCCACCCCAGCCTTTATTCTGCCCTGGGTCTTGGAAATGAGGATGGGGCCTCTTGAGAGCGGCCATTCTGTCAACCTCTAGGGCAAGATCCCCACAGGGCTTATGTCTCCCTCCCTTCTCTTGCCCATCCTCCCGCTGTTTCCCTCCAAGGTCTTGGAGGTATGTCCCTGCGGCCTCCATGTTTATATTTCCCCCATCTTGCAATTCTGGTGTCCTCCTCTGTCCCTGGGCTGGGGAAGCTTGGACCTACAGAGGCTATTTTGTTTGAACAGACAATCCTTAGTTCTCTGTTGTAAGAGACACAAGTCTCGGTACAGCTTTCTTCTTCTCTCTCTGCCTCTCTGTCTGAATAAAAATCTTCCTCCTATTATCCTGTCATCTGTCTACACTGCCAAATAATCCCCTTCCAAGTCCCCCACATTTACATGTGCTTTTTTTAAAGAGGCATGTGCTTTTGTGAGAGGAAAGGATGGTCAAGGGACAGCAGCAGCAGCTCCGGGTTTTGTGGGTGGAACGATGAAGGGTCGTTTGTTCCCAGGACCATGGTGGCAGTGGCCTTTATTACTTTGCTGCAGTCAGCATAGGTGACAAAAATGTCACTGAGAGGAAGAACCAAAAGGCCTCAGGAGCTCAGGTCACCAGGCTGGAAGCTTCATGGTTAGGGGTGGGCCTGCAAATGAGGCAGGTGCCTCTCAATGGGGACCTTCTTTGGGTGGTCAGCATGACGGCCTGTGGTGTAGACTTCGGAAGAGCATAAAGAAGAACTGAGATATTTTCTAGAAAAGGACTTGGGGCAGGAATAAGGCAGGGAGGAGCTAAAACTCAAAGACCAAGCTTTATGTGGTACACGGAGTCCATACCTCTGTTTCAATAGTTCGTCCACTTTTTTTCTTTGTACGGGATTGAACACAGTGGCACTTAACCACTGAGTCATATCCCAGCCCTTTTTTATTTTTATTTTGAGACAGGGTCTTGCTAAATTGCTGAGGCTGGATTTGAACTTGCAAACCTCCTATCTCAGCCTCCCGAGCCTCTAGGATTACAGGTGTGCGCCACCATACCAGCTCTAGTTTGCCCGCTTCTGTCAGTATCTTTCTGTGGGTCATAAGATCAGAAGGACAGGCGGTTCCTTCTCCAGGAGCAAGCCCAGGCTACCCACACAGCTTTTGAGACAGTGAAAGAATCTGGCACGAGGCAAGTTCAGGACATAGAGATTCGAGTCCAACTCAGCTTGTGACCATAAGGGTCACAAACCTGGATCTTAGACCACATAGAATCCTGGGGCTCCTTTGACAAATGTCTGGACCCCTTTCAACCGCGTGACTTGGAAAGGAACTCAGTTTTGTCCAGGGGACTTTCCTATGAATACTAAAAGTGTTCTGGGTGTGGTGGCAGAAGACTGTAATCCAGCTACTTGGGAGGCCAAGGCAAAAGAAAAAAAAAAAGGGGGGGCTGGGACTGTAGCTCAGTGGAAGAGCACTTGCCAAGGATGCGTGGATGTGTGATCCTGGAGGTTCGAGCCCCAGTATTACCCCCACCAAAAAAAAAAAAAAAAAGCCTACGAGCCACATTGTCAGATGGTGACTCTCAGCAGGACACAGTGTACAGTGCTTAGATGGCAAAGGGCTGAAGGAAGAACCTGTTTGCTCAACTTGCTGATTCTTTCCATTTCGCTCCTCAGCTTGATGATTCAGCCTCTCTGTACTTTCCAGCCCAGATAAATACCTTGTTCTGAATCCTTCCATTTTCTCATTTAAAAAATTTGGGCTGTAATGGGTGTAGATACTCCACACTGCTCCCAAAACAAACGCTGTGGGGAAGCAAGGCTGCCTCTTCAGAGGCAGAGATGGGGACTGGGGATCGGTCCCTAGGTTGAGGTCCGCACAGGAAGCATGCTGCTGTGACCTAGGAGTCACAATGCAATGGGCCTACCTGCAGAGATCAGAGGGCATAGCCCAAGCACCCTGAGGAAGGATGTGCACTGGGAGCTCTAATGAAAAAACAGCCCTACTGGAAAGTTCTGCAAAGAACACATCCTTCCATCCACAAGAACCAACCAGGAGGGCTGGAGAGGTGGCTCAGCAGTTGGAGCGTTTGCCTGGCATGCGGGAGGAACTGGGTTCAAACCCCAGTACCAAGTACACAACTAAGTGTTGGAAAAACAAAAAAACAGATGGAAAAAAATAAGTAAAATGGATTCTCTCTTTAAAGAATAAAAAGAGGGGCTGGAACAATGGCTCAGCCGTATCGCCTTTGGCGGGTGTGCGCAACAAGCCAGGTTTGAACCCTAGCACCACATACACAACTAAGTGTTGGGGAAATAAAGGCCACATGAAAAAATAAAATTGACTCTCTCTCTCTTCCACCATTTCCCTCTCTCTCTCTTTAAATAAAATAAATAAATAAATAAATATAAAAAGAACCAACCAGGGCTGGAGCGGTGGCTCAGCGGTTTCGGAGCTTGCCTGACAAGCACGAGGACCCGGGTTCAAACCCCAGCACCACGTACACAACTGAGTGTTGGAGCAACTAAGGCCATGTGAAAAACTAAATAAAGTTATTAAAAAAAAAAAGAACCAACCAGACCTTGAGAAATGCAGCCCAGAAAGACCCAAGAGATCTGAATTTCAAAGTTTTGGAGCAAACTTTGAAGGAAAAAGCTTTGGGAATTATGGGCCTTCTGGGGACCTGTAGACCCACAGACCTCACTGGAGGGACCTGGAACACACCAGACACACGCACGCACACACACACGCACACACACTCTCTCACACACACATAGACACTTCATGTGTGCTCCCTGGGCTTCTACAGGTTCGTTTCTACCCTGCTCAGCTGTCTGCTTTAGCCTCCTCATGGAGCCTGTCTGTGTCCCCACTCTGACACTTGGCCTGTGGCTGATAACTGACAGTGTTTGGTCCCCCAGGCTCTGCAGGTGGAAGTCTGCAACACCTGTAGCATTCCTCCTCTGCACCTCCAGGTCCTGTGATTGACACGATCTCATTCAGGTGCCCAGGAGACTCGGGTGTCCTTTATTCATTCAGCATGGATTTTCCAGTCCCTGTTAATTCTATAGACATAATCATTATAGTCAATAAAATTGCCTTCATATTAAAATCACCATGGCTGAAGGACTCTCAAATAAAAAGGGAAAACTCCTACTGCTAGTTCCAAGAGACCAGCCATGTGTCTAGTTTCAAAAACTGGGTCTGTCCAAGAAATGGAGATGAATGTACAGCAAAATGGGGGTGGGTGTGGAGAAGGGGTAGAGGAGGGGAGGGGTTAGGATGGGAATGAAAGAGGTAGGGAGGGAGTGAGTGGGATGAGGGATGCGGTACATATGAGGTGGGGTGGAGGCAGAGATGCGGATGAGAGCAGGGAGGACTGTGCGGCCCTTTGGCCTCTCCAGGTGCAGGTCTGGGCTTCCAACCTGACCCCATCGATCTTGAAGCAGAGAAGACTTTATTCATTCATTGATCAAACATTTCTCAGACTCTTTTTTTTCTTTAACAATTTTTATTTAGTTTTTCATGTGACTTTTGTTGCTCTGAGATTTCATTGGGTACGTGGTGCTGGGGTTTGAACTCGCGTATTTGCGCATGCCAGGCAAGCGCCATAATTGTTGAGCCACTGCTCCAGCCCCGGACTCTTTATTTTTTAAAAATTTTTTATTAGGGGCTGCCCAAGTACACGAGTTCAAACCCCAGCACCCACATAAGGCGGGTGTCAGAGCAATGAAGATCATGTGAAACAGAACAACGAAGGTCATGTGAAAAACTCAATGAAATTGATTCTCTCTCTCTCTTTCTCTCTCTCTCTCTCTCTCTCTCTCTCACACACACACACACACACACACACTGTCCTTCTCTCTTTAAAAAAATTATTAAGGAGTTGAGTTATTGTACAACCATAAATACATATAAAGTAACAACATGATATACATTTGCTCCTAAACCAGAATTACTCCCCCACATCACCCATACCCCAGTCTCTTGATTCTTCTATATTTTGCCCCTACAATTAATATAAATGTTTAGATTGTAAATTTTCCAGAATTAAATCATTGCATAAGTATTATTTGGCTTGGGGGGTGGTAAAGAATGTGTTGTCTCCCTAGATCCCTCCCTATCTTCCTGCCCTCTCCCCTCCCGTCCTTTCCCTCCTCCTTCCCTCTCCTGTGCCCCTGCTACATATCTCTGATTCTTCTTGAATGCCAGGCTTGTACTGCTACACACAAAAAAGTGCCAGAGTTTAAAAGCTTAAACTCTGAGCTCAGAAGAGGTCTTTTTGTAAACAAAATATTGAGATAGGAGCTGACAGGCAGGTGGAGCACAGAACAAGGTGTCTGTAGGAGTCAGGGAGGGTTTCAAGAAAGAAGTGGTGATTATTTGTGTGTTTAATTGTATTCATTTACTTATCAAATTCATAAAACATTAAAAAAATATATTTACTTTTTTAAACAGAGGCATAGAGAGAGAATCAATTTTATTTTTTCATCTTTTTTTTCCTGACTCTTAGTTACATATGTGGTGCTGGAGTTCGAGTCCTCATGCATGCCAGGCAAGTGCTATAACTGCTGAGCCACCGCACCAGTCCCTCATAAAACTTTTACCAGTAAAAAAATCCAAAAAAAGCATAAAGGGATATGTGTCTAGTGATGCTTGCACAACTCTGAGAATGAATTCAACCTATTGAATGATACATTTTAAATGGGTAAACGATATAGTATGTGGCTTAAATCTCAATAAAGTTGTATTTTTAAAAAAGGGTACATGTCTACAGCCCAATTCTGTTCTTGGTTCTCCCTGAATTCAACCAATATTGTGAGTGTTTTGTCTATCCTTTTTCTGTTGCGAGTGGGAGAATGACATTTGAGGTGATGCATGAGTTGAATTTAGTCAAGTAGTGAACGGAGGAACATTGACATGAAGGTCTGCGGTGCTGTGAGTGGCTAGACAGAGGCTTGGCGGTGGTGGTGACAGTATGATAAGCGGCGAATGGGGCCCAGATGAGGGGAACTTTGGATGTCACACAAAACATTCTGGACTTATCTCTCAACGATGAGACAAAAAAAAAAAGCACTGTGATAATAGCAAAATATAGCCCAAAGACCCCTCCAGCACCCTCTTCTTTCGCTCATCTATACTTTGCTGTAGTTTTTGTCTTCGTGTGTGGGTGTTTTTACACAGCTAGGTAAGGACAGTCTAAATACAATTTTATATTCTTTTTCAACTTAACAGTGTGTCATAGGGGCTGGAGCGGTGGCTCGGCGGTTACAGCACTTGCCCCGCATGCACGAGTACACGGGTTCAAACCCCAGCACCCACGTACGCAACTAAGTGTCGGAGCAACGAAAGCCATGTGAAAAACTCAATAAAAATTGATTCTCTCTGTCTCTCCCTCCCTCTCTCTCACTGTCCTTCTCCCTTTAGGAAAAAAAAAGTGTATCATAAGCATTTTGACAGGTTACCATATAATACTCAAAAGGATGGGAGTTTTTTTTTTTGTTTTTTATTCATTCCACATAGTCTTACATATTGGAGGGAATCGTTGTTACATATTCATCCATAGATGGATATTGACAAAGTAAGTTAAGGCCGATCTTAGATATATATGCTTTTTTTTTTTTAATAAAGAGAGAGGGACAGTGAGAGAGAGAAAGAATGTGGCTTTCGTTTCTCCAACACTTTGTTGTGTGCGCGGTGCTGGGGTTTGAACTTGTGTATTTGCGCATGCCAGGCAAGTGCCATAACTGCTGAGCCACACTGCTCCAGCCCCCAAAAGGATGGTTTTAAAGGAAGAGATATTCCATCAAGTTGATGGTAAACTAGTCTTTCCTCCTGAGATGACTGGGTTGGTTCCACTTTGCTGTGAAGAGGAAGAATGATCCACCAGATCTTGACTTTGGACAATGGCTTTTACATGGCACATTCACAGTCTGGGAGTCATGGGGGACCAACCTGATAGCTTCCGTGGCCTTGAATGAGCACCTAACCCTTCTGAGCCCATTTCCTCATCTGGAAAGTGATAACGTATTTGAATCACTCAAACGTTGTTTAGGCTTTGGTAGGTTTTTCTAACCCTGGAAAGTTTTTCCATAGTCCCACCTATTGTGCACCAAAGGAACTATTTGAAGACATTGAGGTCCAGATGGATTTTCCCCATCTTCTGGGCTACCAAAGTGTCCCCTCACTTGCTTGCCTCCTTTTTTTTTTTTAATCATTTTTTATTGAGTTTTCACATGGCCTTCGTTGCTCTGACGCTTAGTTGTGTACATGGGTGCTGGGATATGAACCTGTGCACTTGCGCATGCTGGGCAAGCACCATAACTGTTGAGCCATCGCTCCAGTCCCCCTGCCTCCTTTGATCAGAAGGCAAAAGTATGTCTAGGGTTAGGTGAGCTCTGGAGAGTCAAGAAGTGATACTTGGGACTGTCTAGTGCAATTCCAAGGCTGTAGTTTTACTTTCTTTGACCTTATAGAATTTGTCCACTAGGTGCTGTGCTAGGTGCTGGGGGAACAGTAGAAGGCAGATAGTTACAGTCCACTTCCTGGCTTGGACCAAGGAAAATCTACAGGAAAAAAAAAAAAAACCAAAAACTGTGATGGTTTTTGTTTGTGTGTGTGGTGTGTGTGTATGTGCATGTGTGGTACTGGGGATTGAACTCAGGGATGCTTTACCACTGAGTCACATCCCCAGCCCTTTTTATATTTTAGTTGGAGACAGGGTCTCACTAAGTTGCAAGACAGGGTCTTGCTAAGTTGCTGAGACTGGCTTTGAATTTGTGGTCCTCCTGCCTCAGCCTCCCTAGTTGCTGAGATTACAGGTGTGCACCCCTGTACCTGGCTCTATGATGGTTCTTGAAAATTGGAACTAGCCCTGGGTCCACCACCTGTTCTTCTTTCCCTCCCAGAAAGCTGATTCTTCCTCACTCAGACTATCTATCTGGCCCCAGTTTTCCTGTAGCTGCCAGAGAGAGCTTATCAAATGTAGGGAAGTTGGTTGAAACATGCTTAGTGGGACTCGGGTCTCAAAACACCTTCCCACTGCACTCCTTGACCGTACACCCATGGACCAGAATATGATGGGGAACTCTCCCTTTCTTGAGGACCCTCATGGAATGTGATGTCTCAGTCTCTCCTAATTCTCTCCTGAAAAATGAGAAGCTGGGCTTGGAGCTGTGGCTCAGTGGTTAGAGTGCTTGTTTGGCATGTGCAAGGACCAGGGTTCAAACCTTAGCACCACATACACAACTAAGTGTCTGGCAAAGCAAAGACCAGATGAAAAAATAAATAAAATGGATTCTCTCTTTCTCTCTCTCCCTCCTTTTCTCTCTCTCTCTTTTTTAAGAGAGAGGGACACAGAGAGAGAGAATCAATTTTGTTTCGTTTTTCATGTGGCTTTCGTTGCTCTGACATTTCATTGCGTACGTGGTGCTAGAGTTTGATCCCATGTACTTGCACATGCCAGGCAAGCGCCGTAACTGCTGAGCCACTGCTCCAGCCCCCTCCTTTTCTCGTAAAACAAAACAAAAAGCAACAACAACAAGAAGCTGGTGTAGCAGAGACAACTCGGAACCAAGCAATTTCCATCTATTGCTTCGTTTAAGACTCACAACAACCTTGAGAGACATTATTCACATTTCACAGATAAGGAAATTAAAATTCAGAGAGAAGCGTTACCTTACCCAAAGTCACCTCTGGTATAAGGTGGAGCTTGGGCTGAACCCAGACATTTGCAGAGAATCGTATGCCACATCGCCTTCCCCTGCGCCGCTGCTCTTTTCTTTTCATTGCCCAGGAGGGCCCGTTTTCAGGATCAAGACTGAGCAATATTTGAGAAGCAGTTGGGACCTGATCTATGTGAAGTGACCGAGAGCAAAATGGACAAGAGCAGAAATATGCACAGTGGCCTTTTCCACATTTAACTGACTGTACGTTAAAATCACCTAGGGAGACTGCAAACCCCAGCACACTTAGACTGCATCTCAAATTAATCCAACTGGGACAGGTGAGGGTAAGGCTCAGACAGCAGCAATTAACTTTCCCTGGTTGACTCTAATATGGAGCCAAGTTGGAGAAATCTCTGGAGACAGTAGTTTGGTTCAAAGTCTGCCAAAGGAGACTATCAGAAAATCCAAAGTAAAAGAATGGGTCTATCAAGAGTCACAGCAAAGGAGCATTATGAGTCTGTCACAGGGTGACAAATCCAGCTATGTGAGGAACAGTGGCCCTGACCCAAGGTCAGACCATGTCAGTCCTGGAGGCACCTGAGCCAAGCAGAGGGAGACGCCAGTTCCTATCAAACCCACCTCTTGATCAACTACTGATGCTCCTGTTAAGTCAATAGCTCAGCCTGCAGGTGTTTGGTAAATCAAGATCTTTTCTAGAAGACAGTCTTCCTTGATGAACAAATGAATGTGGTTTCTGATTCAGTTCCTCCTTTGACTGTGATGGATTCATTAAGAAACCATCTGGAAGAATCCTGGGCAATGTCAGTGGCATCTCCTGATGCATGCCAGCCTAGCCACAAATTTCACATCTAACTTCCAGAGCAGAGGTGTCTTGCAAGCAAATTCCCACCTCCCTTCTTCCCCTTCTATGGTCTTTCTTCGCCAAGGGCCCCTTATAAACCTTCAGAGCTCCCCACTTTCCGGAGAGCATGTTGAGTGGTTCACAAACGGGGTTCAACCTCTTATTGCTCCCACCATCCTGATGTGCCACGTTCCAGACACCCCAGACCACCTACCTTTCCTCCCTTCATTCTTCTGGCTCCTTCTTCTTCCTCTTTCTCCCTTCTTCATGTGGTAACATCTTATTCATCTTCTAAAATCCAATTCAATGTCACCGCCTCCGCTTTTCCCTAAACGAAATGATGTCGTTCGTTCTCCTTGCTCCCACGGAGACTCACACACAGAACCCCAGTTCACTGCCTGCATGTGTCCTTCCCTCAGTCCCTGTCATAGGACTGGAGCTCTTTGGAGAACCAGGTCCTTTTGGCCTGATGCCCAATCTTGTACCCATTTATTTTGACATCTATGCTGAAATTTGAAAAACAGTAATAATTACTATATTCAAGTAATTTTGTCTTTTTAAATGCCTTTTCAGTGTTCGGCACAGCAGTGCCCACCTGTAGTCCCAGCTACGGCACAGTCTAAGACAGGAGGATTGCTGGAGCCCGTGAGTTAGGGGCCAGCCTAGGCAACATAGCAAGATCCAACATTTATTTATTATCTCAACAACAATAATAAAAAAAAAAGCCTCCTCACATCCATTTTCTCAAAAGGGAAAAATCTAAGAAAATCCAAAAAGTCTGAGTAAAAATCACCCTCGTTGCACAGGTCAAGCTGGGACATTAGGTCAAAGGGCAATATTGACACGCGGAGTTGAAGCATTTCCTTTCCAAATGAGACCTGCTCTAGCCCAGGCAACAACCAGCAAAAGTTGGAGGAAGGAGGAGTTGAGGTCCACGGGTTTCTGGATAGGTGGAGGTTGGCAGGTCTATAAATCAGGTCCTCACACAGCTCAGGAGGAGCCTAGAGTTCGACCCCCAGAGGGGATGGGGACTTAGGAGCTCAGACCAGGGAATCAGACCACAAAATAATATAGAATTTGGCATGTATGTAAGGAGGGGTGTTTTGCAGGTAGTAAATGAATAAGTTAATGTTTTTTTCATTCTGGATAAGCAGAGGTAAGATAGCATAGTGGTTTACAGTATGGTTTCTGGAGCAAGAGTGCTAGGGTTTAGATACAGCACATGTGACCTTGAGTAAGTTAGTTAGCAACTCTACCTTACTTTCCTCACCTGTGAAATGGAAAGAATAAAAAAAATTTTAAACGAGAGAGGGAGAGAAAGAGAGAAAATCAATTTTATTTGGATTTTCATGTGACTTTCGTTGCTCTGACACTTCATTGTTGCGAACGTGGTGTTAGGGTTTGAACCCACGTCCTCACGTATGACAGGCAAGTGCCATAACCACTGAGCCACCACTCCAGCCCCTCCTTCAGGAATTTTATGAGAATTAGACAAGCTAATCCATGTAATTTCCCTAAACTGGTCCCTGACATTTAGTAAATGTTCAGTGAAGGCTAGCCATTGTTTACTTTTTTATGAACCAGCATCTATGGAGTGTTTCATTTATTTTTATAAATGCTCACAATTCTGTAGGTGGGCAACCTGGGTTCAGTTGATTCGTTCTGCTGGATTCTCCTGGGATCACTCATGTGGCTGAACGTCTTGGGCAGACAGACTGGGACTGGGTGGGCCAAGATGGCTTCACTCACATGTCTGGCCGCTGAGGCTGGCTGTCAAGTTATGGCAATGTGTTTCCTGTGGACTTTCTATTATGGTCCAGGGCAAGCCCTAGTGAACAAATGCCTTTCTAGCCTCTACGTACCTCATATTTGCTAATGTTCCATTAGCTAAGCAATTCACAAGATCCAGGCCAGATTCAGAGGACAGAGTATGAACTTCACATTTTGATGGGAAAAGAAGCAAAATCACAGAGCAAAAGGGCATGTGTTAGGGAAGGGAAGACTTCCTCAGTCATCTAACTATCCACCACGCTGGGCACCTGTTGTGCAAACAGAGCTCCATTTTAGAGCTGGAAGGGATGGTTTCTTGGTATTCTGGGTTCAGGATAAAGGAAAAAGAATTAGTTGGAGCAGTGGCTCAGTGGTTATGGCACTTGCCTGACATGAGTGAGGATGCAGGTTCAAACTCCAGCACCACGTACGCAACAAAGTGTCGGAGCAACGAAAGCCACATGAAAACTAAATAAACTTGATTCTTTTTCTCTCTCAGTGTTCCTCTCTCTGTTTAAAAAAAAGCGGGATGGGGGGCCCCTGGAGTGGTGGTTCAGTGTTTACGGCGAGTTCAAACCCCAGCACCCACGTACACAACTAAGTGTCAAAGCAAACAAAGCCATGCGAAAAACTCAATAAAAAATTGATTCTTTCTTTCTTTCTCTCTCTCTCTCATTGGCCTTCTCTCTTTAAAAAAAAAAAAAAAGAATTAAAACAAACAAAACAACTATAGTGTAGGGTTTGAATATGGTAAATAAGTGCCCTGTGATAGGAGCAGTTAAGTGCTAGTTGAGTACAGATCAGGGAGGTGCTTTGCTGCCAATAATGGGTGAATCGGAGGGTTTTATTAACTTGACCTTGAAATATGGCTAGAGGGCTGGAGTGGTGGCTCAGTGGTTATGGTGATTTCCTGGCATGTGTAAGGCCCCAGGTTCAAACCCCAGCACCAAAAACACAACTAAGCGCTGGGGAAATAAAGGCCAGATGAAAAAAATAAAATAAGACAAAATTGATTCTGTCTTTCTTTCTCACTCTCCCTCTCTCTCTAAAAAAGAAAAGAAAAGAAAAAGGAAATATGGTGACTGGAGCAGTAGCTCAGAGGTTACAGCACTTGCCTGGCATGCATGAGGACACGAGTTCAAACCCCAGCACCACGTACACAATGAAGCGTCAGAGCAACGAAGATTAGAAGAAAAACTAAATAAAATTGATTCTCTTTGTCTCTCTCTCTCACTGTCCCTCTCTCTTTACAAAAGAAAAAAAGAAAAGAAATATGGCTTGAATCTGGGTGTGTGGAGATGGAGAAAATTCTATTCCAGGTAGGAAGAAGAGCGAAGTTAGGACAACCAAGTTACATTTAGGAAATCAAACACATTGGGGTGTGAGGGTCATGAAGTGGGGTTGTGGGGCACAAGACTGGAAAGAAAAGCTGGGTCCGGCTGTGGATGACTTTGAGACTGAACTTCATTCTGTAGGCAATGGGAAGCCACTGAGTACTTTTCAGGTGTCAAGTGAAAAGATCTGCATTGTAAGCAGACTCTTTTGCCTATAGTCAGTAGGATGACCTGGAGTGGGGATTGAGAAGGGGATGAGGTGCTCATTAGGTAGTGAAGGAGCCAGGCAGAAGGATTGGCCAGGAACATCAAGAGTAGGAAGTAAATGGCTAGATTGTGATGTGTGGCTGCAATGGGGCATGAAGAGGTGTCAAAGATGACCCTAAGGTCGCCATGCTCAATGGTTATAGGATGGCAGGGGGTAGAGGATTCATTCAAAAAGCAGGCAAGTCTGGAGGAAGAAGCGGTCTAGAAGGAACTCACGGATGTGGGGAATGTACGGGATATCTAGGTGGTGTCCAACTTGTGTCTAACAACACAATGACTATGGAAGAGGAAAGAAGTGAAAGGAGAGGAGAACTTGCTGGAGCAACTCTGAACCCAGTGTGTTAAGGGGCTTAACCATCAAAAATGTCAGATGTGGCAGGGCACATGCCTTGTAATCCCAGTGACTCAGGAGACTGAGGCAGGAGGATCACAAGTTCAAAGCCAACCTGAGCAACTTAGGCCCTAAGCAACTTAGTGAGAACTTGTCTCAAAATAAAAAAAATAAAAAGGGCTGGGGATGTGGCCCATTGGTTAAGCACTGCTCGGTTCAATCCCCAGTACCAAAAAAAAAGCGGGCTGGAGCAGTGGATTGACGGTTCCACAACCTGCCTGGCATGGGTGAGGATGCAGGTTGGAAGAATGGCCAGTTAGTCGGAGTGACGATGGGAGGGTCAGGGTGAGCTCCCAGTAGATCAGAGGAGACTCAAGTTCCACGGAGTCTGATGAAGAGAGAACAGGCATCCTGCCCTCTGGAATTCATGGTTGGAAGAGCACTACCCTCTCTTTCCATTTCAAACCTACTAAAATGAAGATCTTTAAAATCTTAAAAAATAAAACAAACACTGCTGTTCCTTTCCACCCTGGAGGAGGGAGGCAGGCTAGACTCTCCCTGACCTGTCTCCCTTTCTCCAGGCACTGGCAGGCTGTTTACTTCCCAGTGGAGCCGGGCTGTGTTTTCATTATCTAAAAATAGTTACACACACCTCTCCCAGGCCTGGCCTAAGAGGAACCTCACTAACCTCACTGTTTGTTTTCATGACAATCCTGGGCCTCACCTCTTCCCTTCCTTCCCTGCACCATGGCCCTTATTTGGGAGCTTTTTGAGGGGTTAAGGTGTGGGTTGAAAGGACCCAGAACTACTAATTTCTTAATTATCTCCCCTAGCTGGGCTCCAGGAAAAGGGAAGCAGTAATAACCTACTATACAGCATGGATGTTTGGGTTGGAGTGAAATTGTTCCAGTTATGAAAGAAACAGGATTTTCTTTAATGACAAGGGATTCTAAGGACAGAGCTGGAGGGTGGAGGGGGTGAGTCTGATCTGGATGGCAGGGAGTTTCCATGTGGGGAGCTTGTAAGAAAAGAGACGAAAAGATGTAGGAAATAAAGACGGGTTTATTCAGGCGAATCCTGTGGAGGGGGGACCCAGTGGAGGCTGGGTCCCCCCTCTGCTGCTTACAGACTGGGGTAGATATAGAGGGAATGAGAGGGGAGGGGACCAAGGTGCAAGTTTTCTGGATAGACTGTTTGTCAGTAGGGTGGGGATCCTCTGATAAGGGCCCAAGGCAAAGGCTTCCGATGAGGGTCTGAGTCTGCAGATTTCGAAACAGTGAGTAGGGGATTTGCTGCCTGGCTGAGTGGCTTCTGGTAATTTTCCACATCCGTCACATGCCACCTGTGTTAGTCAGCTTTTCATGACTGTGACCAAGATAGCTGAAAACAACAGCTTATAGGAGGAAGAGTTGTTTGTTTCTTTTTGTTTTCTTGCAGTCCTGGGGATTAAATCCAAGGCCTTGCAGTGTTATGTCAGTGCGCTACCACTGAGCTACATACCCAGCTCTTTTTACTTTGAGATAGAGTCTCTGTAAGTTGCCCAGGCTGGCTTTGAACTTGAGATCCTCCTGCCTCAGCTTCCTGAATAGATGGAATTACAGGCCTGTGCCACCACACCCAGCAGAAAAGTTTATTTTGGTCCATAGTTTCAGAGGTATCAGTTCGTGGTCCATCACTGGCTGACTCCATCACTCGGGGTGAGATGAGGCAGAATAGCATGGTGGAAGGGTGTGGTGGAGGAGAGCTTCTCAGCTCTTGGCATCCAGGAAGCAGAGAGAAAGAAGGAGGAAAGAGGGGGGAAGATAAACCCTTTTGAGATAGAAAAAGTTAGGCAGTCAGAGTAGATAGAATGTTTGAGTCCGTCTGGAGGAGACTGGTTTCACTTTTGATATCCCTTTGATATGTCAATGAGGCCCAAAGGCAAACACTCCCTGCCCCTAGAGGAGGAACCACTTTCCTTCCCTGGCCCCTAGGTACAGGGGCAAGGACATAACCCCTAAGTGCAAGGGCAGGGAGATAAGGACCGAATGAAGAAAGATAGCATAGGTAAGAGACTCAATTCCACCATGAGCTCTTGGCTCCCTTCCCCACCTGAGGGAAGTCTGCCCTGTT
>PVKS010030806.1:0-24039 GCA_004027875.1 Aplodontia rufa
TTCATTTGGAACAACAAGAAACCAAGAATTGCCAAAGCACTACTAAGCAGGAAAGATGAGACAGGTGGTTTTGCCATTCCAGATCTAAAACTATACTATAGGGCCATAGTAACAAAGACAGCATGGTACTGGTATCAAAACAGGGAAGAAGACCAATGGAATAGAATAGAAGACCCCAAAACAAATCCTCAAATCTTTAAACATCTGATTTTTGACAAAGGGGGACAAAATATTACATGGAGAAGTGACAGCCTCTTCTACAAATGGTGCTGGACAAATGGTCTTCTACTGCAGAAAGTTGAAATTAGATCCATATCTTTCTCCTTGCACAAGAATCAAATCAAAATGGATCAAGGAGCTTGGTATTAAAACAGCTACGTTGCAACTGATAGAACACTTCAACATTTGGAAGTAGGCAAAGATTTTCTCAACAGGTCTCCAAAATTGAAGGAAGTAAAGTAAAAAATCAGTGAATGGGATCCCATAAAGCTAAAAACCTTTTGTACTGCCAAGGAAACAATCAAAAGATTCAAGAGGTTTACTACAGAAATGGAGAGTATCATGGACTATGATTCCTCAGACAAGGGTCTCATATCCAGAATCTAAAAAAATCTTCAAAACTGTCAACTACAAAAACACCAACAGCCCAATTGATAAATGGGTCAAAAGCTAAATAGAGACTTCTCACCAGAGGACATTGATCAAGCCAATGAATACATGAGAAAGTGCTCTAAATCTCTAGTAATCAGAGAAATGCAAATGTAAACCACATTAAGATATCACCTTACACCAGTAAGAATGGCAAAGATGAAGAAAATAAACAATAATAGATGCTGGAGGGGCTGTGGAGAGATAGGCACACTAACACACTGTTAGTGAAGATGCAGACTGGTATAGCCCCTCTGGAAAGCAGTATGGAGAATCCTTAAAAAACTAGGGATGAGTCCACCATATGACCCTGCTATTCCACTCTTGGGTATCTTTCCCGGGGACTTAAAATCAGCACATTACAGTGACACAGCAACATCTGTGTTCATAGCAGCACAATTTACTATTGCTAGGCTATGGAAACAACCCCGATGTCCCTCACTGGAAAAATGGATCCAAAAACTGTGGTTTATTTATACCATGGAATATTATACAGCAATTAGAAACAATGATATTGCAGCCTTCGCAGGTAAATGATGGCTATGGAAGAGATCATGATGAGTAAAATCAGCTTAACCGAGAGATCTAAGGGTAGATTGTCTCCACTCATCTGTGGAGGTGGGGACTAGACCCTGGACAATGAGAAAGTTGGTCTAGAAACATGAGTTAAATTCAGATAAGATGTAATGCTTTACAATCTAATACTTTTTTTAGAGATATAGTGGGAAGGGGAAGGGTGGGATAAGGGAGGGTAATTGGGGGGGGAACTCTTGGGGATAATTGCAATATCCAGAATATATACACATTTTATATTATTTTGTTAAAATCTTGTAAGGTTGTTCAAATATAAAAATTTAAAAAAATTGATTCTGTCTCTCTCTCTCTCTCTCTCTCTCTCTCTCACTGTCCCATCTTTCTTTAAAAAATGTACAAAAGGTAAAAATCTATTATGGAATAAATCACTAGGAGTAGCTTGCAAGCATCCCTGTGCCTTATGGGTTTCGCAGTAAAATAAAAAAAGCAAGAACCGGTAATAAAGCTAGGGTACAAGTTACAATTACATTGAGACAGAAACAATAATGAGACCATTATCACTGAGTCATTAGCAGATAATTCTGTAGAAGTGTTGCAGATGGACTAGGTATGTGGTGGGTCATCAGAAGGAAAGCAGATTAGTCTTCCCTTTGACTTGGAGAGAATGGGCAGGCTACTCAATATTAGTTGAACCATTTTTGGATATTTAGAAATAGGATAGGATGGAAAGTAACCCAAACTGGAGAAATAGTTTGAATATAAATTCCATATTATATCAGATAAATAATGTTAACAACACATCAAAAAAATTACAGTGAGTTAGCTCAATAAAACTTTATTACACATGTCCCTTATCTCAATTCTTACACAGGTAAGCTCTGCTTGTCTATCTTTTAGTTGTTCCATTTACAAAACGTAGCCTCCAAATACATCACTTAGGTAAAGAGAATAAAAGAGACCAAAACATTTCTACCTTCCTTAACCTGGAAATGACACATGTCATTTTGTTCATAGTTTTTTGCCTGAAATTGATCATTCGGCAACATAGAGAGAAATAAATGTCAGAGTGGAACACAAGTATCTGCAGAGCAAATGCTCTCTCCACAAGCTGGGATTTTTAAAAGGAGTTTCTTGTTCTAAAGAACAAGTTTTAGGGTATGCCCAGAAAGAGATAATTTGAGTCAAATTTGTGGATATTTCAATAGCAATCTGAGGATTTGACTTTATCTTATAAGTAAAAGTAATTAAAGATTATAATAGTCCAGAAGGCATAATAAACAAGAGTATGGATGGGGTGAAGCTCCATATGCCAGGTTATAAAAGAAAACACTGGATAATACAGATAATTTCCCCAATTTTGTTTCTTCAGAACTGAAATTTAATGTTTACATTACTCTCTCTGGTGCTTCATAGAAAACTCATATGTGTGTGTGTGTGTGTGTGTGTGTGTGTGTGTGTGTAAGAGAGATACAGAGACAAAATGAGAGGGAGATTGATTATATTGAGAAAAAAATACATGCCAGACATTTTTAGGTATTTGGGATATACCAGCAAACCAAAGAGACAAAAAACTGCCCTGTTATCCGTGGGGAATTTTCTAATTTCTCATATCCTTAAACAATGCTATAACCAAATCATTAATTACAGTATTGTATACATGCTTCTGTAATGAGAAATTTAACCAAAGTTGTGCTTGCATCAAATAACACTATTGAATAAAAAATGTTAATTAGTTGAAAGAAATTATCTTTAAAACAAATATTGTTGAGAGCGTGAAGGAAAAAACTCTCTTTCCCCCTATAATGTTAACCTAAAATATTAAGATTTGATAATACCCATGTAAAAAACACCATAGGAACAAATTGGTAATTTAATCAATTTAGGTTTCTTACTGCAACAGGGAGTGTATTTTATGTCCAAGAAATTATGTAATGTAGCTCATCAAACAAAGGAAGGGGCAGAGTTATTTTAAGATTTGAGAAAAGCGTGAAATTTAACTGAAAGAGTCTTGATTGGTTCAAGGCAAGATCTTGATATAATGAGGTTTATATAATACCTGGACTGCAAAGTAGATTTAAGTTTCTGTTTCCTTAGAAAACACAAAGTTCAGATAAAATTTGAACCATTTTGTTTTGAATCCCTTATCTAAAGTTGAAAACAAGAGTTAGCAATTTGGGTATCCCAAAAGGACTCAGATCCCCTATGCAAAATGGGCAAATTGTTTCTAATCCTTCTCTCAATTAGAAGGATGTTTATCTTTGTCTTAATTTATTTGGTTACTATTCATCCTCTAAAGCTCCTATATAGTCCCAGCTTCTCTCCTAATCTTTACTTAATTACCAAGGGTCACACTGCTTTCTCTATTCTATGAGCTGCTTTTGTACTTGGAATCAATATTAACCAGCCTAAACTCATTGTCCTATAATTGGTTCATTACAAACATTCTAAAGAAAACCGGTTTAAGGATGCATTTTATGTAATATAATTATTTCCTTGTGAATATTATAATGCTATTAGTAATGCATAAAGTAAATCAGCAATAATTGATGTTCACCCATGTATCCCAAGAAACTAGTGGAGGAAATTTCACATTTATATGTCTGATGAATAGATGGATAGGTAGAGCGATGTAATTCATTGCATAGTTTGTGATAAGTGACTTCTTGCCCCTTTTGTCCGATTATATTTTTGAAAGTGGCAATAAATTGCAGTTTACGTACTTGCAATCATTTCAAAGTCACTGATCCGAATGGAATCCTGGATTCCTGACATGTGAAGGAAAACCTAAATTTTATTCTGTACTCAGGAAGGGTGATGAATGGTCTCTTTGAGAAAATGTAGCTAACAGGCATATTTGAGAAGGAGAAATAAACACTATGGCAAAACTGACATATCTCAAGTCTCAGGAAGAAGAATAGAAAGGAGGTTTTGGAGAAAGATTTTTACTTCATCTAAAAGATTAACCAATTATTTCTCCCTTCCCCAGGTTAACATACTGGAATATGAGTTAGGATACTAACTAAAGGGGAGAGAATGTGTTGGGGCTGAAGACAACATCGCTAAGGTGGTGATGATTTTAGGGGATTGAATAAGTTTAAAAGAAAAGTAGAAGGTGTGATAATTATAACTTTTTGATGCTTAATATTGAATTTAACTGTTAAAATTTAGCTTTCAAGTTACTATAAGTTAATAATCCCAATGAGCAGTGAGGGAAATAATTTTCAACAGTGAGATTTATCTTTGTTCATTTTTTTTTCATGCGTGGGTATCATGGCCTTATAATATGTAAGTCCTGACTGACTCTCTTTTTTCTTTTTTTTTTTATTCATTCAACATAGTCTTACATACATATAGCAGGGAATTTTTGCCACACATTCATGAACACATGCTTAATGGCAGAGCAAGCCAAGGCTAATGCCAGTTCACAATCTCCCTTTTTGGATTTCCCTTTGATTCCATGTTTCCCTTAATTTAACCCCATGTCAGTTGGGCTTCTCATGGAACCGAAGGTTCCCCACTGGGCTGATAATCACCTACTCCCCTCCCTGCCCCTTTCCCATCATTCCCCAGTGTCATAGGCAAGGTTCCCTATGCTCGTGTAAAAATTCACCCACGGTAAGATTATTATTAGTGTAGTCAACTTTCAGTCTGCTTCCGATTGTATTCTCGCTTCCACATATGAGAAAAAACATTTGGCCCTTGAGTCTCTGAGTTTGGGATATTCCACTCAGCATAATTTTTCCATCTCCATCTATTTGACTGCAAATGCCATGATATCATTCTAATAGCAGAGTAAAACTCAGTTGTATATATGTACCAGTTTTTTAATGGTTGGTTCCATAGTTTAGCTATAGTAAATTGAGCTGCTAAGAACATTGATGAAGCTGTATCTCTGTAATAAGCTGATTCTAGCTCTTTTGGGAAAATACCCAGGAATAGAATTGCTGAGTCATAAGGTGGTACCAGCCCTAGTTTTTTGTTTTGTTTTGTTTTCTTTTGTTTTGAGGAGTCTCCACACTGTTTCCAGAGTGGCTGTACAAGCTTCCAATCTCACCAACAGTGTGAAAGTGTTCATCTCTTCCCACAACCCCTATAGCATCTGACATTGTTCCTATTCTTCATTTTTGCCACTGTGACAGGAGTGAGGTTGAATTTCAGTGAAGTTTGATATGCATTTCTCTGATTGCTAGTGATGTAGAGTATTTTTTCATATATTCATGGACTTTTTGTACTTCCAACATTGAGAAATTTCTCTTTAGTTCCCTAGCCTACATATTGATTGGATTATTTGTGGTTTTGGCGTTCAGTTTTTTGAGTTCTTTGTATATTATGGATATTAGCACTCTGTCCGAGGTGTAGAAGGCAAAGATTTTCTCCCATTCTGTAGGTTATCTACTGACACTCTTGACTAATTCTTTAGCTGTGCAGAAGTTTTTTAGTTTAATGGCATCCCACTCATTTCTTCTTGGCTTTAATGGCATCCCATTCATTTCTTCTTGGCTTTAATGCTTGCACTATAGGAGTCTTGTTAAGGAAGGTGGTGCTGACACCTAAGTCAAGTAGTGTTGATATTTTTTCCTCAAGAAATTGTATAGTTGCTTGTATAGTTTAATTTCCAGATCCTTGAACCATTTGATTTGATTCTTGTGCAGGGTGAGAGGTTGGGATCCAATTTTGGTTGCCTGCATGGTGGCTATCCAGTTTGTCCAGCATCATTTGTTGAACAGGCTGTCCTTCTTCCACACTATGCTTTTGCCCCCTTTATCATATATCAGATGGTTAAAGATTTGAGGGTTTGTCTCGGTGTCTTCTATTCTGTTCCATTGGTCTTCATTTCTGTTTTGATATCAATACCACACTGTTTTTGTTACTATAACCCTATAGTATACTTTCAGGTCAGGAATTGTAACACCTCCTATTTCTTCTTTCTTGCTTAGTAATGTTTTGGCTATTCTGGGTCTTCTATTATTATTCCATATGAATTTGAGAATTGCTTTTTCTGTATCCATGAAGAATGTCATTGGTATCTTGATGGGGATTGCTTTGAATCTGTATAGGGCTTTTGGTAGAATGGCCATTTTCATTATATTGATTCTGCCTAACCAAGAACATGGAATGTATTTCCATCTACTTAAGTCTTCTGCAATTTCTTTTTTTTAATGTTTGATAGTTTTCATTGTAGAGGTCCTTTATATCCTTTGTTACATTGATGCCCAAGTATTTTATTCTTTTTGAGGTAATTGTGAATGGGACAGACTTCCTGATTTCTTCTTTGGCGGAATTGTTGCTGTAGTATAGGAAAGCTAATGATTTATGAATGTTGATATTATAACCAGCCACCTTGCTAAAATCATTTATAAGCTCTAGAATTCTTCTAGATATAGGAACATGTCATCAGCAAATAGAGACATCTTGACTTCCTCTTTTCCTATTCAAATTCCTTTGCTTTACTTCTCTTGTCTGATACCTCTGGCTAGGATTTCAAGGCGTATATTGAATAAGAGTAGTGAAAGTGAATATCTTTGTCTGTTTCCTGAATTCAGTTGAATTGCTTTCAGAGTTTCTCCATTAAGCATAATGTCTGTCTTAAATGGCTTTTACAAAATTAAAGGATCTTCCTTTGATATTTGTGTAATTTCTGTTGTTTTTCTTGCTGTTAATTGCTAAGATCATACCATTGTGGTCTGACAGGATACATGGGACTATTCTATTTCTTTATATTTGTTAAGTTAGCTTTGTGGACTTGGATGTGGTCTATTTTGGAGAAGGATCTGTGAGCTGCTGAGAAGGAGGAAAACACAGCTGATTTGGGATGAAATATTCTGGAAATGTCTGTTAAGTCCAGTTGATTTATAGAGTTGTTTAAGTTAGAGATATCTTTGTTGATTTTTTGCTTTGACGATCTGTCTATTGTTGATAATGGTGTACCAAAGTCTCCCGGTATTATTGTGTTGAGATTGATGAGGGGTTTAATGTTCTTGAGTACTTTTTCCATATATTTAGGAGGGTTGTAATTGGGGGTGTAAATGTTAACTATCATTATATATTCATGGTAAATTGTTCCTTTCACTATGATATAGTGACCATCTTTGTCCTTTCTGACTAGTTTTTGGTCAAAAATAACTTTATTAGATATAAGGATCCCAACGCCAGCTTGCTTTTTCAGGCCACAAGCATGATAGACATTTTGCCAACCTTTCCCCTTCAATCTGTGTCTATTTTTTATTGTGAGGCATGTCTCCTGTAGGCAGAATATTGTTGGATTTTGTTTTTTGATCCAGTAAGCCACACAAAAGTGTGTCTTTTAACTGGGGCACTGGGTTCATTCACATTCAGAGTTAGAATAGATATGAAAATCTGGTCCCTGATGTTGCAGCTATTGCTGTGTTTTGCACCATCTTTGGTATCTTTTAGTGTGTTTTGTGATTATTGACTTTCATATGTTTCAGGGTTTTGGAAGTTGTTTGCATGTTCCTCTGAATGTAGTTTGTCCTGGAGAATTTTTTGTAGCTCAGGCTTTGTGTTCATGTACCTTGCTAGCTTGAATTTATCACTGAAGCATTTAATTTCCCTGTCACATTTAAAGCTGAGTTTTGCAGGGTATAGTGTCTTTGGCTGAAAATTGTTTTCCTTCAAAATTTAAAAATTCTTGTTCCAACCTCTCCTGGCCTTTATTGTCTGATCTGAGAAATCCATAGTAATCTGAATTAGTCTGCCCAAATGTGATTTGGTGTTTTTCCCTGGCTGCTTTGAGGATTATCTTCTTGATTTCTCTGTTATTCATTCTATAGAAGATATGTCTTGGTGAGTTTCACATTTGGTTAGGTATGTTTGGTATCCTATAGGTATCTTGAATTTGATTTTCAGGATCAATTCTGATATAGGGAAAATTCTCCTTGGCAATTTCACTTAGAAGATTCTTAATGCCCCCTTGTTTGTTGTTCAATGTTTTCTTCAATTCCTATTATTCTCATGTTATTTCTTCTCATCTTGTCAAATACTACTTGGAAGTTCTGATCATGCTCAATAAGCTTCTTTTCATGTCTGTCTTCCTTGAACTCAATTTTGTTCAGCCTGTCTTCCTTGTCTGATGTTCATTCTTTGAGAGCTGAGGTTCTATTTTCTATTGAGTTTACTCTGGTATTAGTGTCCTCCAATAAGCTTTTGATTTGGTTGACAGTATTTTTCAATTATAAGATCTCTGCTACATCTCTTTTCAGAATGTCTAGCTCTTTATATATGTGGTCTCTCATCTCCTGAAATTATTCTCTTATCTCTTTCCTTAAATCTTCTTTTAATTCTTTGTTTGAATTACTAATCATATTGTTGATATGTTTTTCTGGGTTCTCATCTAGGATCCCAACCATGGACTCCTTGGATAGGGAGCTGTGCAGTTGAGGTGGAGGATTGTTTCCCTTTTCCCTCATTTGCAGTTATAGGGATTGTGGCTTGAAGTCTGACACTGAATAATTCTCTTGGGGGTTTTGTTGATGGTATTGGAGCTTTTTATCTCTTTGCTTAGTTGGGCCGGGGTATGATTTGGGTAGCACAGTTCAATGGTTGGCACCCCAATCTGTGAAGTATTGTGGACCTTAGGCTTTCCAATAAATCAGGGGATAAGGAATATAAGTCAATAAGTGTAGCTAATGCATACAACAATGTTGAATGTAGCTCTTACAGTGTTGATTTGCCCCTGTAGGAGCAATCAAATTAGCAATTTTCTTCCATGGAGCTCTCACACTATACTTGGTTACAAGCGAACACCCGTTTTCAAGTATGGTATTTCTTTCAGTTTACCAGGACCTCTGTTAAGTGAAGAAACTAAAGTCTAGAGAGCAAAGGGCATGAGGTAGGAAGGTAGTTTGGAACTTTTGAATTAGGATATAGAGCTACAAGGTAGTAGAGATGATGTAGGCTATTCCACTAAAAAAAAAGGGAAAGATAGAAATAGGATGAGAGTGGGGTTATGACTTTGAGGGAGGATGAGAGAGATCAGTATACAGTTTAGGAATTGACAGAGTAAAGGGAAGAAGCGGGTAGTAGAGACTGGGGGTGTTCTCAGCCCAAAGAGACTGAGAACTATTTTGCAATATTGCAGACAGCCACAGGTCAAACTCTAGCAATATGAATACAGCAAATACAAAAAAATCTCAGCAACAGTAAAAAATAACCACAAACACACAAAAAAAATATATACACCAAAGAACACCAATTTCAAGAACAGGAGCAAAAAAGGATAAAAAATTTTTTAAAAAATGGAAGAGTTGGAAATGCTATGAATTATTAATGCCAAGGTCAAAATGTACTGTTGGGGTGTGCGTTCATATCTGACTTTTAGGTGGAGTCACTTCCCAGTTGAGTTTGTTGGAGGGCATGAATTTTGGTGATCTCAGCAGACATTGAGATTCCAAGGCCTCTTCCCAGTGATTTTCTTCTGTAGAGGGGTTTCAAACATTCACCTTCCCTGCTTCCTTGAGAACGGAATTCAGGGCCATCTGAGTTGCGCTCTTGGGCAGTTTAGTGTCTGCTGCCCAAATTCTTGTCCCACTTCAGCCAGGGTGCCAGGAGCCGCTGGGAATCTTGTGGATCCTGGTGCAGCTGTAAGGGACTCTTGGTGTTTCAAGGAGAGTGGCCAGCCTGAATTGAGCTCACCTGGGACCATTATTGCCCCACTCTTGGGTGTCTTGAGGTCCCCACTTGCCTAAGAGATGATGTGTGGGGCAATTTCAATCCCAGTAAGTGGAGGCAAGCATGAAGGAGACACTAGCCCAGCTAGACCATTGTTTGTGGAGGTCTCAAATGCAGCCACTATGGGGCATGGAGGCCCAATCCCACTTGGAGTGCCCAGGACCTATGGGACTGCTTGTATTCACAGAGTTTAGTGTCTGAAAGTAGAGGAAAGCACTGGATCCAGACTGCCCCTTCTGATTGTAGGTCCCTGAGGCTGTCCCTAGCCTCTACCCTGCCTGAGAGTTTCAGGCAGTATCTTGTTATACCTGCAGGCTGAACACCATCCCCCTCCCCCAGGCTGTTTAGGTCCTATTGAGCAGAATCCTGGTCATGGACTCCACCCACAGATCAGATGTTTAACCGGGTAAGTGTGAAGCATCTAAAAGCAATTTGGTAAACCAGTAGCGAGGGTCCATCAGGCCCACATAGCTCCCAGGGCAATCAGTCAAAAACACTCAGGACCTGGAGGCACTCCTTCAGACTGAGCTCCCTATTCCACTCTGTATCTGGTGGTTTTGGGTTCACTGTTCATGAAGCAGTTTCCTGTACCGCCTTCCAGAAGGTTTCAAAATGGCAGTGCCACCCCACTTCTTCACACGTTCAGATTCAGGGAACTCTAATCTGTATGTATTAAAGCAGTCCCTCATTTCCTGCCAGTGCTGCAGCCCCAGAGCACTGGGATTCCACACCCAGGCTCCGCTGAGTGCTCACTCTGTGGCTGAGTTTATTTAAGTCTGTGCAGCTTCCTCCCCTCCAGGGCAAATTCCAGTCCCACTGCCAGCTGGGTAGCTGGTGCTGGAAAATTATTATTTGGGATTTCTGGTACTTTCAACTTGTCCATGGCTCCATGTCATTAAACTTCTCTCCTTGGATAGTAATGAATTTGGGGAGATATTTTGCTGCTCACCCACCTCACAATAAGGCACTTCTCCCACCAGATTTTTCATTCAGCTCTGCTATGGGTGCACGATGAAACTCCCTCCTCCCTGACTCTCTTGATTGCCATTTTGGCCTGAGATTGACATGAGCCACACAGACTTGCTGATTGATAAATCAAAAGAAGATATGCATTTCTGTGCATACCCTTGGGAAAAAACATTCAGAGCCAATTCCTTGGATGACTAAGAGAATAAGTAACCTGTCAATGCCCTGAAGGCTCTTTCAAAGGAAATCAAAATGAGCTATTTCCTATCAGGTTAATGAACTCCACAAACAAAATGCATTGCACAACTTGAGCCCAACAGTATATAATACTGAGCACAAATGATATGCAACACTGAATGACTGGGTCCTTTCCTTCTTCTCCAGACTGTATGCCTGCTGCTCCCCTGACCCCAATCCTACTGCACCTCAGGTCCAGTGGTTCAATAGTTTTATTTCTCATGAGGTTTGACTGTCACATGGTTCTTCTCTTTACTTCAAAGATATCAAAATCCTAAAAGGTTAACAGCTCTCAAGAATTCCAAAATTGTTGCTGTAAACCTCTGTTGCAGTTCCTATCCCATGATTTTTAGTTATTATTTATTCATTTAGTTAGTTATATGTGTTCTTCCTTCTGGGCTTTTTGGAGCAATGCTTGTGTATCTCACTCAGTTTTCTATCTGTGATATCTACCAAAGTGTCCTATGAAGTAAGAATTTAATAAATCCCTACTGAATTTAATTAAATAAAGCCAGGAAATTGTACAATTTTTAAAGTAAGGCGATAACTTTTTCTGTTATTTTTTCCAACGAATATACACACAGTTCAGAAGTTACCTGAAAAAAAAAATACTAAACTGGAACTATCTGATAGACGGAATTGGCTTCTGGTCATGCATCTTCTATGACCTCTTTTTTGCAACCAATATTTCATAAATCTATCATGCCATAATGATTCTGAAAAAAAGCACTCAAATCCCCAAGGGAATACATACTAAACCTGGAGAAACTATTTAGATACTATAGTCAGAAAGATACCATATGAGAGTTCCGACTTACAGCCTTTTGGGAACCAGGTGAAGGGAGACAGGAATCCACAGTATATGAAGCCAATGTGGGTTTGGAGAAGAGAACCAGATGCTAGACCAAAGAAGGAAGATCAAAGTCAGAATTCAACAGTGTCTCAGCTGTGACTTGATGCCTAAAAGGGTGAAGTAAGCAGTGTGCCATCCAGGATAAAGCAAGTATAGCCAGTCTCTGGTTATTGTCAACCAGAGGATGAAGCATAATTCCCTGAGGAGTATTTTCCAATGAAATCACAGATTCTTCTTACCAGCAAAAAGCAGATAACAATCTCTAGGAAGAAATATCTGAGAGCTGTACTTTGAAAAATTCTCTTAGAATTTAAAAACACTACCTATTACTACTAAGACCAACTTATCTTGAATAGACATAGCTCTCTATGCTACGAATTATTAGAATAAAGAGAATAATCTGAGTGTGAGTTAATTTATCATAGTGGTTAAATGTTGAAGTCTAGACTGAGACAATGGTAGGCTTGAGTTCCAGCTGCAAGGTGGAACCTGTGTAACCTGGAATAATGTACATAGCCTCTTTGAATCCCAACTGTGTGACCTACTGAACAGAGATAATAACAGAACCTGTTGTTGTGAGTTGCCGCAAATGTTCACTAGTCAGTGATTGGTCCCATTTTCATTCACAAAACACTCGAAGTCTAGTTGAGATGTTCAGAAGGGGAGGTTGGGGATACTACTCCAACAGAAGCAGTCTAATTTGTGCCCAGATCTTCTGCATTTTATTATAATCAAGAAGAAAATGTTTACAAATATGTACTTTTCATTAGGACAAAAACATGTGGATGTGTACTTCTTCATAGATTAAAACATGTTTACAGATTTCTTACTTGTGGCTTAACTAGGAGAAATATTTTTAAAGGAAGGAAGGACAAGCTAATGATTACAAAGAACATATAGGCAATTTGCAGGATTTCCTGGACTCTGCATGCTGATATCTCAGGATTCAGATTGCCTCACGTTCCTGTAAGATTGAGTGGTTCCAACATGTCCCCCTTTTCCGTTTTGCATTAGAACAAGACCAGAATTGGGGGCCTATCACTTTTGATTATTGACCATTGACAATTCTTACTGATTTCTCCCTCTGAAGAAATTACTCTAGCTGCTATTAGAGGGAAAGGAATGATTAATACTCTGGTTACTTGAGGCTGAGAAGGGACATTGCAAGGGGAGAGCAGTCAGAGTCCTTTCACAAGAGTCTGTCTCATGGGCCCCAGTACAAGTGGGCTTGGTTCTGGATTCTGTGTGTAAGGCCATTTGAAGTTTGGGCATCTTTCATATCAAGTCATTTTAGAAGTCCCTGTTGGTGGTTGGCAGGTAACTGGACAAGGCATTTAACAGGCAGGGCTCATGTTATGGTAATAAACAAGATAGTAAAGCATCATTTTGTGCAAACAATTAGCATGAAAGTAATTATACTATTAACTTTTTTTCTGAGAGTTAAGAAGAATGACTTAAATTTTGAGTGGTTTAACTGATTTGTTGGTGAGAATCATTTAAGACTATGGAAGCATTAGTAAAGTTGTTAGAAACATGACATTTAGCTTTTATAGTGGTTTAAGTGTCCTTGAACTAGAGTGTCATCTGACTTCTGTAAAACAAATATTTTTTAATGTTACCTCCATCTGCTAAAGAGTTTTTTGGCTGTGTGATATCCTAGCTTTATTTACTTTTGAGAGAACTGACAAGCTATTGTCTTTCCTGAATGTCCTTGTAGGACTTTGTTTTGGTTATACTCTCCTACCAGGTGCTTAAGACCTAGTTGATCAAAACTGATATTGTTCCTATCTATTATTAAAAGTCAGCTGAGGGGCTTGAGTGGTGGCTTGGTGGTTATGGTGCTTGCCCAGCATGCATGAGTACATGAGTTCAAACCCCAGCACCCACATACACAATGAAGTGTCAGAGCAACAAAAGCCATGTGAAAAACTCAATAAAAATTGATTATCTCTGTCTCTCTCTCCTCTCTCACTGTCCTTCTCTCTTAGAAAGGAAGGAAGGAAGGAAGGAAGGAAGGAAGGAAGGAAGGAAGGAAGAAAGAAAGAAAGAAAGATTCAGCTGAGATTTGTCAGCATCACACTTTGGAGCATGTCAGAAGCCTCTTGGCTTCTTTTCCAGTTGTGCCATCTGCCAAAATGGATCAGGATCTTGCTGGCCACACGTGGCTTCCTTTGGAAATATTAGGGACATTTATTTCCCTTTTGCAGTATGCACACTGGTAGCTTCCTGTTCTCCTGGGTCCTCATAAAATCAGGAGTTCGAGTGACAGTACTGGAGATGCAGGGCCTATACAGGTGTCCCTTTTTGTTCCCTTAGTCGTGTCTGACCTTAAAGGGCAATTGCCAAAATATTGGCCACTTTACCTTGGCCCTTTAACTTCTTTAACTTGGGTTTCCTGGTTTTGGTATTAACATCCACCAGGCTAGTATCACCAATTTTGAAGTAGGAGTACTGTGTTGTAACTTTAATGTCTAAAATTTTAGTTATTTAGCCCTTTTATTTAGTTTGGGTTAGTATTAGTATTGGAAACCAGCCTTATACCTGTATGCAGTATAGATGATGGCTTATTACCTCAAATTAACATAAATTGTTATATTGGAAGAGGTATTTTTGTAAAGCACCAACAGACAACAGTTACAAAATTCACAAAGAATATACAAAATGCAATTAATAAATACAAGATGGAATTAACAAAAGTATAAAGATATTTAATTTGTTTAATAGCTACAAATCAAGAAATATATTCTTTATAATCCCAAACACTTATTTATATTATACCCCCATTAATTTGGAGATCATAGTAATCTTTACAACAAAAATAAGTCTTTTAAACATACCTTTAAATAAGTTTAATTTTAGCCTACTTTGGAGCCATCCTAATGAGGAGTAAGGTAAGGGGCAGCGTCTTAACTCAGGTGAGTTTGACCTCTTGGCAAAATCTTTTATTTCTGAAGCTGATCTTTGTCTCTTAAATAGAAACAAAGCAATCTTAAAATCTTTCATTTTGTTATTTACAGTACTTTAATGAAACATAACTGAAACCTTTTGTACTCCCTGTATATGGAATTACATCTGTTAGAATTTTCACTCTTAGTAACCTCTTTTTAAGACCCAGAAACAAAGCAGTCTTAAATTCTCCTTTTGTTTTTCTTCATTTACCAATTTATAAAAGTATATTTAATAAACCCAAATGTATGTTACTTATATAATTTAAGAAGACAAGAGTAGTTAAATTTATATTTAGTAATTGATATTTTAGGATTTTAACTTTGTAAATTAGTTAGATATCTCCTTTAACAAACACATTTATGAAACTTAATCCCATGTATGTTAAATCCAATTTACGTAGTCTTAACTTTTTTTTTTTTCAGGGCTGAGGCATGAACTTGGGGCCATGCGCATGCTAGGCAAGCGCCGTGCCACTGAGCTAAATCCCCAACCCCTAGTCTTAACTGTTAACCTTAGGTCACTCACAAAAACTAAGACATCAAATTGGCATAGTTAACTGTAAGTCATCTTTTTCCTGCTGGAAAAAAAGCCTAGAAACAATGAACATGACACTTTAAACATTCATAGAAATCAATACTCTATTGATTGATCACCTAGAAAAACATGTGGGTTAGTAACACTAAAGACATTTTTACTTTTCTCTATTTATCAAATTTAAATTGAACCTTTAAAAAAACATTTAGTTCACATGAACTAAAAGGCATTTATATTCATTTTTTAATTTTTTAATTTTAATTTATGAGCATTCATTTTTGTATATGTTAATTTTGGTACCATTTAAATTTACATATAGACAAATACATATATATATAAACACAACATACAAAAGATAGTTGTATGCACACACATACATAAAACCAATAGGAAACAAAGACTTTAGAGCTTTTTCTTGAATAACTGACCTTTGATTAAAGACAGCTGTACAAGTTAAAAAAAAAACTTTATATTTAGATCCATTTTTTAAAAGAAAATTTTTTATTTTTATGTGGATTTCAGATTGATCCTTTCTGTTTTTCCTAAATCTTTATCTCATTTCCCCGCTCTGAGACTTTGATCCCTAAATCTTACGGGTTGATGAGTGGTGAAGATCCCTCTTCAGGATCTTGCTTCAGGTTGGCAAGGGGCAATGACCCTGCCTAGTCACAGATCAAAAGTCTCATTCTAACAGTTCTAAAGGAAATACACACTGGTCCAAGTTGTAGAGATGGGTTAAAAGAATTTTTTTAAGTCACCAGTGGGCCAGATTAGAACATTTTAAAGAGGAAGATCTCCATTATGTTTTTATTTTATTTTTTTCTCAAGTGAGTTTGAGTTAGCCCTTGAATAGTTGCATAAATTCACTACCTTTAAATAATGAGCCTTTTTTAGCCTTTTTTTTTTTTTTTTGGTGGGGAGTAAAAGTTGTTCTTGTAAATTAGACTAGGCTCCCTATCCATATCCAGTCAATTGTTTAAAAACTAGCTTTCTACTGCAAATACACTCCTCTAGTTAGGCTTATCTTGGTCAATATACGCCAATATCATGGAATTAGCCATAAATTTTGTAAGGTTTTCAGTATTGTTAATGTAAATGTTTCTTTTAATATTTCTCTAAAAGGTTTTTTCAAAGATTCCCCAGTACAATCCCAAGTCTCCACATCTAAAATCCTTTCTTCTGTAAGCTGGGAGCAAGTGAGAATCACCCAATGTAAAAGCTGTTGAAAGGCTTCAGAAGAAACATTAGCTCTGTTCTTCTTCATATAAACATTTTTTTAAAGAGAGAGGGACAGTGAGAGAGAGAGAGAGAAAGACAGAAACAATTTTATTTAGTTTTTCATGTAGCCTCGTTGCTCCAAGACTGCTCTGAGATGTTATTGTGTATGTGGTGCTGGGGTTTGAACTCCCGTACTCGTGCATGCCAGGCAAACGCAGTAACCCCCAAGCCACCACTCTAGCCTACACAGAAGCATTTTATTTTTTTATTAGAAGTATATAGAGATACAATTGAGGGGGAAACACTATCAAACCAACAGTAATCAATGTATATATACTTTGTTATCCAGGGGTAATGCCAAAACATGGATGACCACCTTGGGTTTCACCAGTTGCAGTTTCCCCAGAAGAACGCATGCGTTAAATGGGTATCTTGTGGAGGAATGACATTGGCTTCTGGGATGGTTCCCCAATATTCCCACTCTCGAGTCTCCTATGAGTTCTTCATACATCCTCCCCCCTCCCTATTCCCCTCCCTATGCCTCCAATTATCCTAGGGAGCTATCCCCCTATTGCTCTGAGAGTCATTCAATTTGAAGTAGTGTTAGGTTAGCTGTTTATCCTACTGCTTCCCCATATATTCTAGCAATCCACAGATGAGAGAAACCATTCGGCCCTTTAGTCTCTGAGATTGGGATACTTCACTTAGCATAATTCTTTCCATCTCCATCCATTTGATATCAAAAGCCATAATACCATCATCTCTAATGGCCGAGTAGTATTCCATTGTATATATGTATCAAAGTTTTTGTGTCCACTCATCGAATTAGGGCCATCTGGGTTGGTTCCATAGTCTAGCTATAGTAAATTGAGCTGCTATAAACACTGAGGAACCCACATCACTATAATACACTGATTCTAACTCTTTTGGGAAAATACCCAGGAGTGGAATAGCTGGGTGGTAAGGTGGTTCCATCCTTAATTTTTTGAGGATTCTCCACACTGCTTTCCATAGTGGCTGAACCATTTTGTGGTCCCACCAGCCATGTAACAGTGTTCCTCTTTTCCAACAGCCCCTCCAGTATCTATCGTTGTTTGTATTCTTCATTTTTGCCACTCTAACAGGAGTGAGATGGTATCTCACGGAAGTTTTCATCTGCATTTCCCTTATAGCTAATGATGTAGAACATTTTCTCATATATTTATGGACTTTCTGGAATTCCACTGGAGAAAAGTTCCTTTCGAGTTCTTTAGCCCATTTATTGATTGGATTATTTGTGAGACTGGACTTTAGTTTCCTTAGTTCCCAGTATATTCTGGGTAATAGCCCTCTGTCTGACGTGTAGCAGGCAAAAGTTTTCTCACATTCTGTAGGTTCTCTCTTGATACTCTTGACTAGATATTTGGCTGTGCAGAAATTTTTTAGTTTAATTGCCTCCCATTCATTCTTTCTTGATTTTACAGCATGCGCCATAGGAGTTTCGTTAAGGAAGTAGCTGCTGACTCCTATATGCTGTAGTGCTGACCCTACTTCTTTTTCTAGTAAGTTTAAAGTTGTTAGCTTAATATCCAGGTCTTTGATCCATTTTGATTTAATTTTTGTGCACGGTGAAAGATAAGGATCCAGCTTCACTTGTTTACACAGGGCTGTCCAGTTTCTTCAACACCATTTGTTGAACAGGCTATCTTTCTTCCACACTATACTTTTGTCCCCTTTATCAAATATCAAATAGTTAAGGATGTAGGGGTTTGTCTCAGGATCTTCTATTTGTTTCCACTGGTCTTCAGTTCTGTTTTGATACCAATACCATGCTGTTTTTGCTACTACAGCTCTGTAGTATAATTTCAGGTCAGGGATTGAGATACCTCCTACTTCTTCCTTTCTATAGAGTAATGTTTTGGCTAGTCTGGGTCTCCTGTGATTCCATATGAACTTGAGAATTGCTTTTTCTATACCTCTAAAGAATGTCATAGGTATCTTGATGGAGATTGCATTGAATCTGGGCTTTGGGTAGAATGGCCATCTTTATTATATTGATTCTGCCTAACCATGAGCATGGAATGTTTTTCAGTCTACTCAGGTCTTCTGTAATTTCTTTTTTAGTGTTTGATAGTTTTCTTTGTGGAGGTCCTTAACATCCTTTGTAAGGTTAATGCCCATGTATTTCATTTTTTTTGGAAGTGATGGTGAATGGGAGAGATTTCCTGATTTCTTCTTCTACGGATTTGTTGCTGGAGTAAAGAAATGCTAGCGATTTGTTGGAGTTGATCTTGTAGCCAGCTACTTTGCTAAAATCACCTATAAGCTCTAGGAGTTTTCTGGCCGATGTTATTGGGTCTTCTAGGTATAAAATCATGTCGTCTGCAAATAGAGATAACTTAACTTCCTCTTTTTCTATATGAATACCTTTGATTTCCTTGTCTTGCCTGATAGCTCTTGTAAGGGTTTCAAGGACTATATTGAACAAGAGTGGGGAAAGCGGACAGCCTTATCTTGTACCTGAATTCAGTGGAAATGCTTTCAGTTTTTCTCCATTGAGGATAATGTTGGTATGTTGCCTGCAGGAGACACATTTGACACTCAAAAATAGACACAGGCTGAAAGTGAAAAGATGGCAAAATGTCTACCAGGGATGTGGCTCAAAAAAGCAAGCTGGTGTAGCAATTCTAATTTCTGACAAAATTAATTTCCAACCAAAACTAGTCAGAAAGGACAAAGAGGGATACTTTATCATACTAAAAGGGACAGTTCACCAAGAAGATATAACGATAATCAACATTTATGCCCCCAATTACAACCCTCCCAAATACATGGAAAAATACTTAAGGACATTAATCCCCTCATTGATCTCAGCACAATAATCCTGGGGGACTTCAACACACCACTATCAACTCTAGACAGATCATCAAAACAAAAAATCCATAAAGATGTTTCCAATCTGAACTACTCTATTAATCAATCCAGCTTAACACATATTTACAGAATATTCCATCCTAAGACAGCTGAATTTACCTTCTACTCTTCGGCTCATGGATCCCTCTCTAAATTAGACCACATCCTAGTTCACCGGGATACTCTTAGCAAATATAAAAAGTGGATATAATCCCATGTATTCTGTCAGATCATAATGCTATGATCTTAGCAATCAACAACAAGAGAAACAACAGAAACTATTCAAATACTTGGAAATTGAATAATTACCTCTTAAATGAAGGATTGGTAAAAGAGGAAATGAGAACAGAGATTATGAAGTTTTTGGAATTGAACGACAACAAGGAAACAACATACCAAAACCTCTGGGACAGTATGAAGGCTTTCTTAAGAGGTAAATTTATAGCACTGCGTGCATACATAAAAATCTAGAAAGAGATCAGATTAACAGCCTTATGCTTCAACTCAAACGACTACAAAAGGAGGAACAGTCCAACCCTACATCTAACAGAAGACAGGAAATTACCAAAATCAGAGCTGAAATCAACGAAGTTGAGAACAAAAAAGCTATTCAATCTATTAACAAACCTAAGAGTTGGTTGTTTGAAAAAGTTAACAAAATTGACAGACCCCTTGCCAAACTCACCAAAAGGAAGATCGAAATGAAGCAAATCAACAAAATCAAAGATGAAAATGGGGATATCACCACAGACTCATTCAAGATACAGAAGATTATCAGAATCTATTTTGAAAACTTATACTCTGCCAAATTTGATAACCTGGAGGACATGGTCAGGTTTTTGGATACACACGACATCCCCTCTTTAACACAGGAGGAAAATGTAAACCTCAACCAACCTATCACAGAAAGCGAAATTGAAGCAGCAATCAAAGCTCTCCTAAGAAAGAAAAGCCCAGGTCCGGATGGATATACAGCCGAATTCTACCAAACCTTCACAGAAGAACTTACACAGATCCTCTACAAGCTCTTCCAGGAAATTGATAGAGAGGGAACACGCCCAAACCCTTTTTATGAAGCAAACATTACACTGATTCCAAAGCCCAACAAAGACACATCAAGGAAAGAAAACTACAGACCAATTTCCCTGATGAACATTGATGCAAAAATCCTAAATAAAATCTTAGTTAATCGGATACAAAAGCACATTAAAAAGATAATACATTATGATCAAGTGGGCTTCATTCCAGGAAAACAAGGCTGGTTCAATATACGCAAATCAATAAATGTAATTCACCACATAAACAGAATTAAAAACAAAAATCATATAATCATCTCAATTGATGCAGAGAAGGCATTTGATAAAATTCAACACCGCTTTACGCTCAAAACTTTGGAAAAGATAGGGATCAAGGGAAGATATGTTAACTATGTCAGATCCATTTATGACAGACCCATAGCCAACATATGAGAATTTTAAAAGGGAAAGAAAATGATGGTGAGATTAATTCTTCCCCATTTTTACCCAGCCTTGACAATTCCATGGCCAACATGTCACGACATCAGCTGCCAGAGTGAAAGGGGACTTACTAAGGAATTGTTGCCTCTGAGGGTCCAGGATCTAAGCACCCAGTCCCTATTTCAGGAATCGCTGTCCCTGTTCAGGTGCCACTTGCCATGTATGTTCACCAGTCCGTCATTAGTCCCCATTTCGTGCACAAAGGACTCAAAATCTAGTTGAGATGTTCAGTAAGGGAGGCTAGGGAGACTACTCAGAGGCAGTCTGAGTTCTCCTTAGCTCCTCTGCAGTTTAGTAGAATCAAGCAGGAAATGTTTCAAAATGTGTACTTTTCATCAGGACAAAAGCATGTGGATGTGTACTTCTGAACAGATGAAAGCATGTTTACAGATTTCTTACTTATGGCTTAAGTAAGAACAATATTTTTTAAAGGAAGGAAGGAAGGACAAGCTAATGATTACAAAGAACATATAGGCAATTTGCAGAATTTCCTGGGCTCTGCAAGTAGATGTTGCAGGACTCAGATTGTTTCATGTTCCTGTAAAATCAGATGGCTCTCAACAAAGAGTACTAAATTAGATTGCTCTTCTAAGGCACTTGAGTCTGCCCTGTATATAGTAAAGCTCAATAAATATTGGCTGTAAATAGTAAGATCGGTATAAATATAAACAAAAGCCAAGTAAATACTATAATCATGCAGGCTTTTGTTATAGGGAGGTCAAGAGTATGCATAAAGAGATGGAAATAGAGGAAAGTCTAAGTTGAAGCACTTTTCAAATATATATATATATATATATATATATATATATATATATATATATATAGAGAGAGAGAGAGAGAGAGAGAGAGAGAGAGCGCCAGCCAGCAGGAAGTTTTTTGGGGTCAGGGAAAGCTCTTGTTCGCTACTTCTTCACTTGTATTTATCATACCACTTAAAAAGATTTTATTTGTAATAAAGCACAAAATTAGTCCTCAGCAAGCTGTATGCAATATTCTTACAACATCCTGATTTAAGAAAAATTAAGCACAACAAAATAAATCTGAAGAAGTAACTCATAAGCCAAGTTGGAGGCTCTAGTCACAGGCACTTAACTTCATGGTCAAATTTTGGGTCACCTCAAATCATAGGAAATAGCACTTCCAGGACCTTCTCATTAGTTGTATTTGAACAGAAAAGGGAAAATCAGGTGGAGATCACATAAATTACCAACAATTACTGTTCAGATAATCAGAGTGAGGCTACTGTGTCATCTACAGTTTTAGGTTTCATACTTGATACAGACAAGTCAGCAAACTGTAGAAGTTGACCTATAGTAGGTTTTCAACACCTTGATTCCCCTCATTTCTTTCTGCATAAAGTCTAACATTAAGACAAATACAATTTTAAGTTGGCTAAGACTGTGTAGAACAATGATCAAGACCATGCTATTAACACATATTCAAAATAGAATATACTCCAAATTAACTAGTCAGTCCACCAGTTTACTGAACAGCTTCATAATTATACCCACTCATTACTTGCTTGGTATGCCCCTTCATGTTGAGGGATTCATTCAAATGGTCATGAAAGACATCTGTATATGTAAACAATAACAATACTATTCTTAATGCCTTTCCCATCTTATCAAATGTAACATTGGTTGGAAATGCATAAAATCTCCAATCTTATAGCAACTGAAGATAACTCTGAAAAGATATCTGACAGCTATTCTCTAACAAAATTCAAAGCATTGCAAACGCTACATTAAAATCTTCATGAGCTAAGGTCTGAATGCACTGAAGTCATATCAGAATTTACATTAGATGTAACAGAAGTATCTAAAACACATTGGAACTGCTAAGACTGACAGGTAGTGTTCTTTAGATCTTGGTTAGTCCTGAGCTTGACTATGAAGAGCCAGTCTTTCTCTGGGGACAGCATCTTTCCCATGCCTTTTGCACACACAAATTATATTTTAACTCTACTGAGTGTTCATTATGCACAAAGGTTGATTAAGCCCTCTGTATAAACCTGAATTATAGTAAAACCCAATTCAATTGCTCTAATTAGACTTATTTAGAGCTTCCTAGTTAAGGGAGTTTGATTTTTATATACAACTTCCACAAAAGACTCATAAATTCTGTGCTTTCAAAACAAATACAGCTTTCAGTGAGGTGATTTATATTTTCTGGTGGTTACACAAAAAGTATGTCAATGGTTCCAGTCATTTTGCCAAATATTTTTTGTCAGCAAGCTAATTTTATTTTAATGGTAGCTGCAAGGTTGATACAGAACATTGGAGGTGACTAAGCATAAGCGCTTCCTAGTTCAATTTAACTGTTTAAAGTGATGGAAGGAGACTCTGAAGTGTATATAACTGATAACAACCCAAATCTGTTAGTTAAATCATGTAGGTGCATATAGTAGTCAAGATCTGATATATAAACTTTTTAATGATTGAGTGCATTATTCTTTTTTGAAAATAACCAAAATGAGATGCCACTCTAAGTATTGACATTCTATTACTATGTATAAATGCTATGTAAGAGTAACTGGGAGGGGGCTGGAGCAGTGGCTCAACAGTTACAGCGATTTCCTGGCATGTACGAGTATGCCAGTTCAAACTTCAGCACCACCACATACGCAACGATGTCTCAGAGCAAAGAAAGTCACATGTTGTTGGGCACTGTGCAAAGGACAAACGCTGTACCGGATGCCGTGACACTTCTCCTCTTAAGTTTCCTCTTTCACCAACCCAGATGCCCCTCACTCAACAAATGGATACAAAAGCTTTGGTACATATATACTATGGAGTACTACTCAGCCATTAGAGAGGACAATATTATGGCTTTTGAAATCAAATGGATGGAAATGGATAGAATTATGCTTAGTGAAATCTCCCAAGCTCAGAGACTCAAGGCCCGAATGGTTTCTCTCATCTGTTGATGCTAGCATATATGGGGGAGCAGTAGGGCAGACGGCTAACCTAACAAAACTTCAAATTGAATGACTTTCAGAGTAAT
>PVKS010030807.1:0-24040 GCA_004027875.1 Aplodontia rufa
AAAAAAAAAAAAAAAAAAGAACCCCAAAGAGTTTCCTGTTTGGGATAGATAGTTATGACCTGGCATCTGTTGATCACATGAGCAGCTGGCCCTGGTGGATTCCCAGGTGTTCCAGGGATGCAGAGGCGTGGAGGAAGCTGGTGATAGGCATGGGGCTCTGTCTCTCTGCAGAGTGGATCCAAGACCAGAGCAATGTACTGAGCACCCTGCAGGACAGAATTAGGACTTGCTTGTGCAACAGTGCCAGGCCTCAGCCAGCTGCAGACTTTCCTGCATTGCTGGTTCTCACAAAGAGGAGCTCAGACCCTAACTACTCAGGATAAGTCCCCCAGTGTTTTCTGTGCACCCTACATCTTTGATGAGAAAAGCATTGGCTCCCTCTTCCCAGCTGGAATTCTGAGAATACATCACAGGATTTGCACCACTGCCCTAGTCTCTGTCTTGAATTTCCTACCTGTGCATCCACCTACTGCTCTGCTCCAAGTGTTTTTCCCAGCCACAGCATGCAGCTGTTGCTAAAATAAATATCAGCTCCAGGAGGTGTGGCTTCGTTATTTTAAATGGAGAGAAGGGGAGAGGGAAGGTTTGGATTTCTTATTTCCTCAGATGACTTTATCCACTTGCACTTCTAAGGGAAAAAAAGGTGTGCTCTTGGGTTCTGCCTTCTCCCCCTGGGGTGGTGTGGATAATCCTCTAGGGCCCTTGGCTGAGGGGCAGATAATCTCTCTGGGGTTATCTGTTAATTACCAGTGAATGTGTGAAGTATTTGTGGAAAGGCTTTTGAAGAGAGCTCCACACGCTGCTGCTGCTGCCTGGCTAGGCACAGCCCTGCCTCCCAGGCCAAGGGTTTCTTGCCCAGCTTGGTTCCCCCTCAAGTGCTGGTGGTATTCTCTTGCTAAATTGTTTGCCTTTCTAATGAAGTGAACTGTTTGTTTGACTCTGCGGTGGAAGGTATTTAACCAGCGACTAAAGTAAACGTTGGAGACATTCAAATAAGCCATGCATATCTGCTTTGTGAAGGGAAGGAAAATAGTTTGGCCTCCCTCACCTCCGGGAAGAGTCGTTAAGGAACTGTTTAAATAATAAACTGAGCCGAGTGAGCGGATATTGCTGCAGCCCAGTCTGGGGCTTTTGTGCTAGCCCTGGCTGGCCTGGGAATTCCTCCGTTGCAGCCACAAGGGGAGGAGAGAGCCGCTCAATTCTTACAGTTAGTAATTGTGATTTATTTATGTGTAGAGGGACTTCTGTTTCTTTCATTCTTGATTAAAACAAGCCCAATTAACCCTCAGGATGGCAGGCAAATGGCGGGGTGACTTTGTCAGCCATGGCCAAGGCCCTATTTGCAGCAAAACTGTCACCCTGGATTTTATGCCTGTGTCCTCTAATCTGGAGAACTGTGTGAGCGATTGGGACTGCAGGACCAGAACTTGGAGGTAGGGATGGTATTTCTGGTCAGAGCCTCTGGGTGAGGGTGGGGTGTGAATGCTAATGGAGTGAATCCTTGAGGATGCCTTTTAGCAATATTTAGCTTTTGTTGTACACAAGGATGAAGCAGAAAAGCTTGGAAATAGGAATGCTTGCCTTGCAAGTGTACAGGGATTGTGATGCTCAAGGCAGAAGTACAAAATGTGGAGCCCTCATTCAAGATGGCTACTAACGGCAGCAAATTAAACCAAGTGCGGGCCCGGGGTTGCACAGTCTCCTGCCCACCAAGCCAGGGGTCTGTAGTGAGGCAGATCTGGACTCCAGGCCCAGCTTTGTCACTTCCCGCCTCAGTGACTTTCACTTTTACCTTCTCTGATCCCTGTTTTCTTATTTGTAAAATGAAGATATCAGTGCCTGTGTCATCGAGTTGTCACGTGGTGTGAAGAAAGTATATAAAAAGTGCTTATCATAGACTTTAACATAAACGAATGCTCAAAAAGTGACAATCATTTGTTTTTGGATTGTATCTGTGGCTGTAGAATTTTTTTTTTTTTAATTAATCCTCTCCCCAAGTGGTTGAATGGAAGACAGTGTGTGGCTGCTCTGAGGTTCAGGAGCCAGAGTCCATCCTGGCCTCAAAACAGGAAGCTATGGAGAACCCATCTTGTGCCTCATGATCAGTGAGGGGTAGAGGACCAGGGAGCTGCATGACCCGAGCCATCAGATTAACTGCAAGGCTGAAGATACCCACATAAAGGTTTTTCTGTCATGTGAGTTGGGATGTTGGTATTGAGGGAGGACTTAGAAATAAGTCCTTAAATGTGCACATGTTAGGATTTATGGACCGCTTTCACATGCATAAGTTGGTGCCTTGAGCAACTTTGGGGAGTGAACGAGGATGGAGTCTTATTGGACTTACTTATGGATGAAAAAGATCTGTATTATGACTCTAGTTGTTATTGTAATTTGTTTATATGGAAAGCTATAAAATATAGTTTAAAATGGAGAATGTTTCCAGCTGCTGCAGATGCGATGGAGAGCAGATGGGTTGTACAAGGAAGGGTGCACCCAGCTCAGGGTCACAGGTTGCTTCTCTCAGTGTACTGAATGTTGGCTTTATTCTGATTTTGGAGAAGGGGAAACTAAGTAGAAAGGACGGTGTTTCTGAAGAATCATACTGAGAGAGTGATAAATTTAATTGGCACCAAGGCATAAAAAAGTCCAATAAGACTCCGTCCTATTCACTCCCCAAAAGCTAACCATTGGCTCAGGTCTGTTGCCTCATATCTATGCTTTTGAATGCATTGATAATCTGGTCACATCTTAATCTTTAGTAATAACACTTGCAAACTGCAGATAAGTATGGGAAGCAGTCTTGCTCTCTAGAAATGTACATAGACTCCACTCTGACAAGTGGCAATTCACTGAGGAAGTGCAGGATGAGGTCATCTTTGTGAGGGTGTGACCACTGTTTCTAGGAGACAAGAGTGTACATGTGTTGAGGCTTCAGTTCCTGTGGCTAGTGTGCACTCAAGTGAACCAGGTGGAGATACAGACTCTAGAAGTAGACCATGTTCTTTGTTGCCAGGTGTCCATGGGAACAAATGGACATCATTGAGTTTAGACACCTATCAAGTGCACTTTTTAAAGACTGATCCCCATGGTGAGTCTGGAAACCAGAAGTCACTTTGGGGACCAGATGGAGATCACAAAGAGATCAGGTGGAGCCTGGGCCTGTGTGAGATGAACAGCTGCTGGGATCTGTCGAGGAGGTGGCCAGGTAGGTCACTTGCTCAGGCAGCAGTAGGAGGAGTGGCAAGAGAGCTTGAGGTCTCAGGAGGCAAACAGTGAAAACACCTGAGAGCAGTTTTGGAACCATTGACCTCTCCAGGAAGGAGAGTCCTCAATATTGCCCACCTGAATATTTGAAAGAGTTTGTTGACACCCCCCAAATCTGTCATTCCCTGAAATCCTAGAGCAGAATGCTAGCCATTTGAATGTCTTTTGGATTGTATGGGCTCTTTTGTTTGCCTGGACTGAAGAAACCATGGAGGGAAAGAGTGGGAAATGAGTGATCTCTGTCCTTGGTGGGTATGCTTGGTGGGTGTGCTTGGGGTACGGGGCAAGGTACCTCTTAGACATCCAGGGGCATTAACCCTGGAGCAGGTATGTTAAGAGGCAGCAGATCAGAGATAATCTGCAATTTATTTGAAATTCTAGATGGAATAAAGCTAAGAATCAGGATAGGTAGGGAGCTAGATGAGGCAGCGATGAAGAGTACCCAAGGAGAGAGGAAGTCACAATGGTGAACTCCAGGGAGTGGAGCTTACAGTCATACAGAACCAACATGCAGGCAGCCCTGAGTTTTGCATCTACACATTCGGGAATCTGGGGCTGCTCCAGCCTGGATGGGGGCTTAGGTGCTCTTAAGCAGAAAGACACTTTAGGTTACCTCAGGTGATGCCATTTGATGTGAGCCCCTGTGACCATTGTCTTTGTAACATGTGTGACTAGTGAGTGGCTAATACAGGATTCCGGGGAAAGGAGAAAGGTAAGAAAAGCAGAGAATGTTTTCCTACTTGCATTCTCATAATCCAAGAAATGTGAAGGGAATTTTCCCCCCTTTTAAGTAGAGGGGATTCTCTCTCCTCTCATTGCTTTGCTCATCCTAGCAAGGGAGCCACTGTGTGTGCTTTATTATTTTACAATCATGGTGAAAGAAGCACTTAAAATAAACTCTTTGCTTAAAAGCTTTGTGTGCTCCTGCAAACAATGATGCTTCCTAGACAGTGAAAGTTCAGAGTTTAAGGGACAAGAAGTGGAGCCTTTTAATGCTCCCAGGGTGCAATAAACATGCTGGAATTTCAATGGATTCCAAAGGCATAACAATAATAGCATTAAGAACAGCCTGGGTCCTTTGATGTTATTGACAAAAAAAGAGGGAGGTGGGGACAAAGGGGCCCGTCACTTTTGTCATGAGCTTTTAAACTTTTGACCTCCAACCTTTTGTGTCAAAGAGCTTTTTCCATAGGGCATTCGCAGCCTGCTCAAGTATCCTGAATTCACTGGAGCATCAACATTTCCTCGGTGGGAAAGGACATTTGGAGTCTTGGAAAGGTAGCTGTGTGGGGTGTTATCGCTGAGAGCCCACCATTGTCTGCCTTGTTGTAGGAGTGGGATGGTATGGGCTGGTGAGGTGCCCACATAAAGTTACACACTGCCCAGCAGGCAGCAGGGAGTCTGTTGGACTAGAAGATGACTTCAGAATGCTAGGATTTGGCTCAGGATGCTCAGGAATCAGCTGGGCATTGGTTCTGTGCATACACTGAGCACAAGGAGTTTGTGAAATCCGGCATAGGATTCCAAAGAGACGGTGGGCGTGTCCTTGTGGATTCCTTGCTGCCAGCTGCTAGAGGACTGTTGGGTGGATGGAAGTGTCCCCCAGTGCCCAGGAGTGAGAGCTGACTGGGCCATTGCTGCCATTGCATGGCCTCAGTTTCTTTTCTTGTCTTCCCCTCCCTTCTTCACTTTTTCTGTAATAAACATTTATTGAGTTCTTACTGTGTACACAGGGATAAGTGAGCTGCTTCTGCTGTCACAGCCCAGATAGCCAGGGAAGAAAGTAGACATCCTGATGTGACTGTGCATGTCAGGTGGGTCTTATCTGCACATTGCCCAGCAGGATAGTGGGACATGGTAAATGCAAAATGGTGTGCTTGTCCCCTTAGCTCTGCTTCCTGTTAGGTATTCATTGAATGAGTATTTGTGTGAGGGAGGAATGACAAGGACAGGACATGGGTGCCCATAGAGTTCCAGGGGTAGCTGTTGTGGTCTCAGCTAGTTGAACTCATGAAGGGAGGAAGGAGTGTGCATTCCCATGGGACCTCCATGAAGTTTCACTGAGGTGGTGGCATCACATTGAATCTTGAAAAGATGGTGAGACCTGGAGTAGAAGGAACTCATTTTCAAGTGAGGGGACAACATAAAACAGAGACAAGCATGGGTGCCCGAGGAGCATAGATGGAAGTGTCCTGGATGGGTCTGTGTTGTACGGTGCCAGAATGGCCTGTTATAGAGGTCGGGCTGGACTGGACAAGCTATCCTGGACACACCAAATTGGGAGATAAGGGCAGGACATAGTCCAATCTGTGTTTGGGGACATAAGTCTGGGTAGTCCCCCTTACCTGCAGAGGAAATGTTCCAAGTCCCCAGTGGAATCCTGGAACATCAGATAGTGCCAAAATGTATATATACTGTTTTTCCTTTATATTCATACCTGTGGTACAGTTTAATTTCTAAATTAGGCACAGTAAGAGATTAGCATTAATAACTAATAATAAAATCGAATAATTAAAACAATATACTATAGTGAAAGTTCTGTGAATATGTTCTCTTTCTCTCAAAATATCTTATTGTACTATACTGCATTTTCAGACAATAGCTCACTGTGAGTACTAAAACTATATAGATAAGGGAGAGTCCTATTTAGTTTAGATAAGAAATGATAAAAGCCCAAACTCTTGACAGTGTTGTATTAAGAAGTAGAGGGTTAGGGTTAGGGGTGTAGCTCAGTGGTAGAGTGCTTGCCTACCATGCATGAGGCCTTGGATTTGATCCTCAGAAATGAGGGAAGGGAGAAGTAGAGTATTTATGAGCCCTGGCTTCAGAGTCAAGAAGAGTCTTGGCTCTGCCACTCTTTTCCCATATGACACTGGGCAAGATCCTCATCCAGTTTCCTTTTCCATACTCAATAACTGCTTCTCAGGGTTAGGGTCTAAAAAGACATAAATGAAATAATGAGTTGAAAAGGCTTGGTACAGTGCCTGACAAGTATCAGAATAGTATTTGTACTCATGATTGTTGTTGTTGTTATTATTATTATTATTATTATTCACTGTTAATGGGGCAAACCTTGGAAGATCTATAGCTGTTGATGGACTGGAACTATACACTGGGTGGATGATGGAGATTAAGGAGGAGGGTCAAAAACCTATTTTTCAAAAGTTTCTTGTCTAACTTTAAGCAAAAGGTATATGAGTGCCATTCATTTCCTATTGCTACCAAGTTGCCAGCCAGCACACTCAAGATACCGCTAGTTTTCTGTTGATTCCAAAGTACTTCTGGAAATGGTCTTTGATGAGTGGCTGTCTTTGGTGGCATCATTTTCTTGTGGAACTATGGAGACAAAGGCAAATTCCCATATGCTCTGAGCCTTATGTCAGCTGGGGTCTGTGTTTCTTGACAGCTGCTGAGCATTCTTGCTTCAGAAGCTGAGTTGAGTGATGGCGGGATTTCTGTGACATTTGGAGTGCTGTTTCCAGTGCCCTCTGGTATTGGGATAGAAAGAACATCAACATGCATCTGAAAGCCTTAGTTTTATTGGACATGGGGTAGACTATTTAACTCATCTGAACAGATGATGGGATTTATTAGCCTCTTTAGTTCTCAAGATTATCTTGACAATAAGAAATAAAGAGAAATAAGACTAAGGGGAATAATAAAAATAAGATTTTTGGAAATGATGATTTTAGTGTTGTCAGGAGGATTTCCATGAGAAAATGTAAGCTTTCTTAAATATAAAATACTATATTCCTTTCACATTTGCTTACCAACTTCTGCTAATTTTGCAGCACTGAAAAACTATATAATAGACCCCTTTCAAGTTGATTTATTTTGGATAGAATTTAGCATATATACCTCATTTTTGCTGATTATTAGTTAACTAACTAAATTAATTAGGGCACTTCTGGGTTCATTGACTCTTAGGCTTTTATAGTTGAATCTGAGATACCAGACACTTTGCAGGAAAGCATGTCATCTTCTGCTTACATTTCATAAGCATTAAGTATCCCAATATATATTTTTAGAACTGTGAATATGACTTTTGAATTCTGCTTAATAAAAAATATTGTTATTGGTGCTGGAGTGGTGGCTCAGCAGTTATGGCGCTTGACTGGCATGCACAAGGATGTGGGTTCAAACCCCAGCACCACATAAATAATGAAGTGTTGGAGCAACAAAAGTCAAATGAAAAACTAAATAAAGTTGATTCCCTCTTTTTCTCTCTTTAAAGAAAGTATTTTTATTAATAAAAGAATTTGTCACTAGTAATAATTTCCATCTAATTTCTGAGCTTATTTATTGTCACTAAAAGTACATCACAAATATATTTCAGAGGGAATGGATTTGTGTAGTAGTAGTTGATGTGTTTTCATGCGATTATCATCACAGAGTTCTGCAGTTTAGATATAATGGCTTTAGAATCTTCTTTTATTTCTCTTTGCTGCCTTTCCCTCTGGTTATTTTTTCTTTCTTATCCTGGCAGGAAAACTAGAAGCATCAAAAATGTCAAGGGTGCATATATTTGGAATCATAGCAGAAGACATTCCAGAACCTCTGGATGCAAGAATTTGATTGATCAGCCCAAAGGGAGATGTGATTTTGCTTCTGCCATTGGGCATCCAGTAGGTGTGATCTTTAGGTTGGACACTTGCACATTTACAGACAAAAAAGTTAGAAGTTTCCAGAAAAGGGAGAAATCAATTGTTTGTTCACTGCCAAGGACACATTTGAGGTAGTAAAGAAAGAAAATTCTTTTGTCAATTCACTTTCAGAAAGCTATGTATATATTACTTGTGGAGAATCCATAATTATTTTTGTTAAGGAACATAGCATAAATTCAGCTGTTTTAAAAAAAGATGAATTGCAGTGTGCCCAGAATGTTGTGGCAGGTAGCATTTAGGACTAAAATATTAATAAAATTAATTTCATATGCATACAGACTTGCACAGAATAATTGATGGAAAGCTTTCATCTTGAGTAGTGGGGAATGCCCTTGCAAGTTTATACATGAGGAGTCAGGACTGTGAGGTAGCTGGCAGAAGTAAAATTTACTCAGTTTTAGAAGGAGCACAGTTTTTGTCATTAATTAGCTTTTAACATAAATTGTTTGTATGTTTTACTTAATTGATGAATCAAATTTGCAAATATTAAGTGATCAGTGCCATGATTCATTAGATTTATGGTCAAGTTCATTCATTATCTTTCTTATCTTAGAATTTATCTACTCTTTATAGATTTTGCTAAAATCAGATGTGTCTCTTTATTAGCATTGGATGCTCTTACTATAAAGTTATTTTTAAGTCCTAGAGGTTGGCAAATAAGAAGAGTTGGCATTTGAAGTAACACATGTATTATCAAAAATAGATATCCATATAGAAAAAGGATTGGGTTTTTTTTTTGAAATGTAAATGTTTCTGAAAATTACTTCATAGTGGTCCCCTAGAACAGTATTCATCAGATTTTCTCAGTAAATGGCCAGATGTTCAATGTTTTAAGTATAACTCCTCAAACACAGCCCTAGGCAATTTATGAACAACTGAGCACAATACTATTTTAATAAAACTTTATTTACAAAAACTGGACCAAGTGCAATAGCTTGCAGATCCTCCTATAGCATATACTCAGGCAATTAAGGCTACTGCCATGGTATAAAGTGATAAAATAGTATTTTTTTTTTAATTCAGGGTATCTATAAGATTTCTAGAGTATACTAGAACCACTGTCAGTTTTCTTCTACAGGGCCATATAAATAAGACAATCCACATCACATTCATATAAGAGCAGAAGGAAGATTCTTGATGCTTCATGGGATGATGCTATGGGGGTGTCAAGCAAGTCTGCAGCTGCCCCTGTGGGGGTGGGACTCCTCAGAGTCCACTCACAGCACACCATAGAGGGCCGCCTCGCGAAAGGCTTGCTTCTCTAGATCCTCCTGCTCAAGTATCTCTGGGCTAACCTCAGAGCAACCAGATCTGCTCCCTTCTGGTGTCACGTTGTCTATAGGCAGAAGAGCAAGGACGTCTGAGTCATTGAGTCCATCTGGGTCTTAGAGTCAGCCCAAACAACCATGTCTGCCTTGAGCCACTGAGCCCTGGAAAAGTTCCTGCAGGTCTGGGTTGATGATGGGAGACACCTGCCTCAGGTTGGCAAGAAGCAGTGATGAGGTCTGGGCCGTCTCTCTCCACCATCTCACTGGACTGGGTTTCTTGGCGGCAGGCCACTCCCCACCCCTTCTGAGATCTCATTATATAGAAAGTGGAAGGTTCTGATTTTAGCATAGTGGATGTTACATTCAGAAACCCAAGTGTGTTTTTAGTGATATATTCTTCTCATGGCACTTGATTTGAGTTTGAGGGGACTAGCCACTCCCATGGGTGGGGCTGACCCTCCCAACAGGAAAACAATCTCTAGCTCCTGTCTAGAATAAATCCCAAGGCGAGTGTAGAGACCACTTCAGCAATAAAATGAGCCAGGAGGACTTCTCCACTTGGCACTTTACTCCAGTGAATCTCTCGTGCTGTTTCCTGGGCACCGTCAGGCCGCTCAAGTATCATTTGGTGAATTACTCCTTCAGGGCACTAACTGAGCCGACTTTGAAGTCTCTTTTTTAATCTACAATTTTTGTATGTAAATTTCAAACCTTAAAAGACAGTTTCCCAGGATGGCATCCAAGAGATCTCATAGCCTGAGGATACTAAAACTATTTCTTGGGAGTAGGATGCAACTGAAGATAAATCTCCAAGTGTCTTTTTTGGTTATTCTCTTGCTACAGGTTTTCTGATCAACCCAGGCTATTGTGAAGAGACCTAAAAATCAATGCCTCTCGTTCCTAATGAGACCCTTAATGCTTAGCATGATGACAGCCGGTGTGAAACTGAATACTGACAACTCTACCCAGCACAAATATTTTTACTATGCATTTCAGTTTAAACATGTGTCAAGTCAATTACATATGTAAAGAGTTTAAAGACTGTTCCAATCTCTGCTCAGTGTAAGAGGACTGTGGTACAATAGCCGAGCCCCTTGCCAGTCTGTAATAAATCATCTTTGCAACCATAAGCATGTACAGTTGACTGCTTACCACTGCTCCGCAGACCTACCCCCACCTGGTGGAATTTTAATTCCCTCAGTAAAATTGATTCCACGAGTTCTGCACATTATTCTCCCTGTCTTCCATTTAGCGCGTTAGTTTGCTGACAGTAGAGTACACAGCACTTAGCAGCTGGTTTGTGGAACCATCAGTCAGGAAATTGTATGATAAATAGGAGGTAGCCAGGTTTAGTGGCACTTCCTTCTGCTTCAGCAGTTTTTGCCTGACTTTGGAGAAGTCATCATGTGGTGTTTTGTCAAGGGCCAGGGCAGGAGATGGCTGCGGTGCGGTAACTTATTACACATACACTTGAGTTATGATATGCGCCACAGCTGCACTGCTCATGTGTAAATAATAAACTGAGAGGCGGATAATTACAGCGGCTGCTGGCGACAGGGGCCTCATCTTGTCATGTGGGTTTTCTTGGACAGCTTTTTGGGCCTGTGATGGAATATGCTGCTGATCCACATAGAAACGACAAACCGAGATGTGAGGCAGGTACCCAGCATTTGAGGATTCAAGGGCGTCTTTTGCGAAACAAGTTAGGATGAATGTTAACGTGACGCCATACGTGGCAAATGCTCACACTGCTTTTTATTCTTCATTTGTCATTTTAAGCTATGGTCAGGCATGTCTTGAATTGGAAGAGGGGTGTTCCATGGAGTTTTTCCCAAAAGTGGCATAAGAGAGCTGTGATTTCCACTAATGACCCACACAAGCTGCAGTGTTTCACATAGGATTCAGCTGGCCAGGAAAACTTACTTTAAACTTAATCAAGAAGGAAATAGAAACTGTGAAACATTTAAACTAAAGTCAGGTGTCCTTTGGTGAAATCAGATCATATCCACTAATTTCCTGTTCTTTATTTAAACCTAATTCCAGAATGTGCAATTCATAATAAATTTCCTTGGAACATAAACACTGTGTATGTATACAGCCTTATACAATGCACCACATACTTTCAGTCAGAATTAACTTTGAAACTCTCAAAATGTTATTGGACTCAGTAGTTGAGAAATGACCAATAAATGCTCCAGTAATTGTGTTTTATATTTTCATCCCAAATGTTTTTTTTACAGTTGTTGGTCATTTTTTTCTTTTATTCTGAAAAAAGAAGAGGACAGTGTGAAAGAGGGTTAAGTGGACTCAAATCCTGAAAGAATAACTTCTTGGCAATGAAAAGATCACAGTCTCTTCAATGTCAGTGGTAGCGTAGGTTTTCCTGAGGGATGAGATTTTTGTGCTGCTTGGGAATTCTTTTTTGATTTTATAGGATTAACTGGTTGGTCTCCATACCTGTGCACACAATCACTGCAACTTCATTATAAATGCTCACATAAAAGATAATGGCTATTATTTCCTGGATACAGGAGGCAGATATAAAATGTGGAATAGATTCACACATTTTAGCCCCATGTGTCATAATTCATAGTTACAGCCTCTGTAGAGAAAACCAGCAATAGTTAAGATCCACTTATCTGGTGGAGGGAATTTAATTATGAAAAGTACATCCAAGAACTGAAAAGTAAAGAAAACTCCATATCTTCCGCTTCTGACGTAGTTGTCCCAGTGCAAGACAGTTTTACAAAATGGTTCATGGAACAAGCCCTCAGGAAGTGCATCATCCTTTATGTATGCTTAATTTACATTGAGTTCTAATAAGTTTATTTTTCTGATTTCCAAGAACAGATGACATGTGGTAAGTGAAAAGTCCATTTGCATCAGCAGGGGCAGCTTATAGGTGTGGATAAGGAAGTAGAGCCATCCCCATATTTGAGGGCCATCTGCCTTACTCCAGATTTGAATCTCATTAACATGGGTTTGTTTGGAAATTATCAATTAGGGAACATTCACTGAGCATTTGTTGGACTTGCAAACTAGTATCAAAGATCACATCACTCAATTTTAAGTTGTTTTAAGTAGGATGAATAATTTTCATGAAAAAATGGTTAAATAAGATAGAATGGTTTAGCTCTCCAGGGGTGGCGCTGATTACTGGAGTTAGGTGCAACAGTGAATTTGCCAACATCGCTGGGTAAACTTTAAACTTATAAAATCAAGTATTAATATTTGCATTACAAAAAGAATTAACTCCCACCTTCTTTAAATCCTAAGTGGTGAACTTAAAATGTGATTGTTCATATGGACTTTATGAAATAGCTAATGATAAATGATTAGGTAGTTTGCATATTCCTCACCGCAAACCTCAAAACAAGGGAGGTAATAGTTATTACAGTTATTTTTAAAATGTTTGTTATGCTTATATTCCGAAAGATGCTGGCTGGAGAACATTTGGAAAATAGATGTATAGGGAAGAAAATCATGGCCACCTGGATTCAGCAGACATGCATGCAATGGTCACCCACCTCCACTTAGGAAAATTCATGGTTGGGTTCTGTGCTGCTGACCTCAGGGTGCAGTCCACATCCTGGCCTGTGTGTTTGGACAGCCTCCCACACCCATGGCCTGGTCTGTGCCTTCTTCCAGCTGTCACCCAGAACTTGTCCTCAGGGCTTAGTTTGGACTTCCCTTACAGCCTGCTTTCCTCAGCACAAGGAAAAATCTTGAGGCTTCTAGATGTAGCCTAGAGCCATTCAGAGGCTTGTTTGGTATACGGATCACCTCCCAGAGCTGCTAGTGACGTCTGGGCTCCCAGGATGACCAAGTGTGTAGGGGTCATATCTGACAACATTTCTGCATATTTGCTATCATGCCAGTCTTACAGCTGTGATGTCCAACTTCTAGGTTTTAGTCTCCTTTATTTTGTTTCTTGAAATTTGGGAGAAACCTTAGAATAGTTCCAGAGTATTGGCCATGTCTCTAATTATAAAACTCTCTGGCTGCCCTGGCCATTGAGAAAGGAGGTCAATTCTCATGATTTAAGTTCAGAAAAGTTGTAATGACATACAACCTAAGGCATTTGTAAGATATTTTGGGGAGGAGGGAGGGGGAGGGATAAGGGTGGATAATTGCGGGGGGGTCTTGGGGGATAAATCTAATATTCAGAACTTATATATTTATTATATTTTTCCTTAGAAGCGTGTTTGATTGTTCAACAAATAAATTTCCTAATAAAATAAAAAAAAAATCTCTGGCTGGAGTGGTAACTCAGCAGTTGAGTGCTTGCCTGGCATGCCCCAGGATGTGAGTTTGAATCCGAGCACCATGTACATAACAAAGTGTTGGAGCAATGAAAGCCACGTGAAAGCTAAATAAAATTGATTCTCTCTTTTTTTCTCTTTCTCACTATCCCACTGTCCCTCTGTCTCTAAAAAATTCAACAACAACAACCAATCCCAGCAAGGGCACCAAGACCTGAGTCTAGTATTTATACTATGATGCCTTTGTCTAAAATTTACTTGTCCGTGTGATTTTTCCTCTTGGCTTTGTGGCTCCCTTCAGCCTTTGTCTCTGGGTAACCTTTCTTCTAGAGTGGAAACTATGCTGCTCCTCTTCTTGCTTTCCTGCCTAGGTTTTAGTGGGATTCACAGCCTCTACTTTTTCAGAGCAGGTATGTAATATTCACCCAATCAAACTTCTGCAGTACCTCAGCGAGCCTAGTCATTAACGTTCAAAAGTTCTTCCAGAAATTCTAAAAGGAGATTTCAGCGTCTGTAAGCGAGGACGGTACAGCAGCATCGCCTCGTGAGTTGGAATGCTGTTTCCAAGTGTTCCTTTTATGTAAGGTGGACTTTTTTTCTTTTTCAGACCCTCCACATCTTTTCCCTGCCTTCCATCCTCCTGTACCAATTGACGCCAGACACCACGAGGGCCGTTACCATTATGATCCGTCTCCTATTCCTCCATTGCATGTGTGAGTATTAAAACTTTACCCATTAATGAAATGGAACAAAATACCAGCTCTGATGGGCTCAGGACTTTTTTGTTAATGGCACACGTACTGGGCTTTGAAGATGTGATGGAAGTATAAGATTTACTTCTGAAATACAGCAGGTCGGTCTCTCCTGGATTCACTGAAGCAGATCCCTGCTGTTTCCTGAGGAATGCCTGTCACACTAGGTAGCTGGCAAGTATTTCCTATATATTTTGCTGAAGTGTGTTCTGTGGTCTGTAAATACAAAATTAAAAAGTAGAGGCTTACTCTTAAGGGTTAGCATTCAGAATATGTATGTGGTCGAGATTAGGTTTGAAGTTTTTCATGCTAACATTTTCGTTACATGAAATGCTTGTCCTGGGGGATCATAATGAATTGGAATGAAATTTTTATGGTACATTTTCATAGCTCCTATGGTATGTACACCAACAGTCTCTTGATTGATGGCAGTGTCACCCAAACAAAATGGCAAATATGATCAAGCACATGGTTCACACAAAGATAAAAGGAAAGAATGGTAGTGATAATATGTATTAGAAAATGAAAAGGAAAATCTTGTGGAAATAAATATCATCTCCCTTGGTCAGAAAGAATAGTGGATTTGCAAACTAAAATAATATTCATTTGCAATACTGTCCGGAAAACTGTCCTACAGTGTAATAATTGGAGCCATTCTCTGGGAGGGCTGTCCCTTGCTAATGGCCTTGCTGTACACATTTAGTCATATGTAATAATCACCCTTCATTCTGAGACAGTAAAGTTAGAAAAGCACAAATAATACTTTGAAGAATAATGCTGGTTATTTAGATGGTAGATTGCATCTCCATGACTATTAGTTACAGCTGTGTAATTACATATTATGCTGAAGAAAAATGAAGTTGTTTTAAAACAAGTCCTCCTCTGTGAACAGAATTAATTGATATTAACAGTCCTAACTACATGCCCAAGTACACATATAATATTTTACCAACAGTTTTTTGGATCCATCTCCCATTACTGAATTGTAATTTCAGCGTAGATTTGCCTGGAGGTGAATAATAAATCTGTGTTGCAGACTTCTTTATGCATTAAAGGAAAAGTGGGTATTTATAGAGAGAGAATGCAGAAACTTGTGACTTCTTCTTCGACTTTTCTCTGCAACATAAGTAAGTATTTACAGGGTTCTGAAGCTTGCTAAAAATACGCTCACATAAAACTAAGAGACCAATTTAAGACCCCTATACAAAGGGAAGGAAATTCCAAATTCAGTCTGCAACATGACATGTAATTCACCCCATTATACAGAGCTTTTATGCTACAGATGGGACCACATGGATCTCAGATGAGGATCTGCCCTATGGCATGTAGGCCTTGGAGACAAGGATGGCTAATCCCTCCCAGACTTGAGGTTCAGTGATGAAGTAATTTAAATCAGATTTCCTATGGAATTTTGGCGTTCTTTACTCCTTCAAAAGTTGTATCCTAGAGGAATTTTTTTTAAATGAGTTTAAGTAATAATAGCCTGACCTGTTTCTCTGGGTTCATTATAGTTTGCTTGTAATTAAGTTCAAATGCGACTATCAGTAAAAGTCCCAAGTCTTGGTTCTTTGGCAGAATCTAACAGTAAGCCCTCCGGTGGTCCCTACTATATTCTCTGGACTTGTGCTACCTGCATTGGCTTTTTGTGATAACAGTGCCACTGGATGAGGATCCATCAGACAGGGCAGGACTAGAGAATGCTGGGCAGAATGGTGAACTGGGATTACTGTGCCTTTCTGTGCCTCCTCTTTTCTCAGCCAAGACACTTTTGCAGCAGTTGACTAAATTATTCTCCAGTAGCCTACATGTGTAATTATCAAAGATTCAGAATGTATTTTTGGTGGATAATCCTGAGCCTCAACAGAAAAGTCCTGGAGGATTCTGAGAGAGAATGGCATTGCTGTAGGTACAGAGCTTCAGGAACCTGTAGTCTGTGGCCTCCTGGGACTGTTCCACTTTGGCTAGTCTCAGCAGGTGTCTAGGTGGACACTGAGCATATGAAGTGGGCTCCACGAAGTTGGGGAAAGTCACACCTCCATGCCTTTATAACATGACATTCTCGCTGCATGGCCCTCAGTGATCCTCTCTGCAGGGTGAACTCTGCTAATGTGTATCCTCAGAACCTAACTCAAATGCCACCTTCCCCTGCTGGCCCAGAGGCTCTGTTGTAGTGATACCTTTATTGTAGTGATTTTTCTCTTAATTTATTGTTAGCAGTCACTGTCCCTTGCTAGTTTTCTGGGCACTGCCCAGCACTTGCACAGACCCTTTGCACAAGGTCCTCAGTGAGCTGTCACATTGGTCCGGTGTGTGAGACTTGACTTCCGTTTTTTTCTTTGCCACTCACTTATACTGTGAACCTTAGTGACTTATTCTTTATGTGATGGCTTCATTACATGGAAATGAAGCTATCTGCTTTAACCAGTTCTTCAAATTGCAGGAAGAATTTCAAAGAACAATGTTCACGTAAGCACACTAAGAAGCATGGAGCTCTAACAAATGCTTCGGGTTGGCAGGTGAGGCAGCCGGGGGCCATGGAGAAACAGGGCATTTCTCCCCTGCCTTAGCTAGGTGATGAGAGCTTAGGCTGCTCATACCTTCTCCCAGGTGGTAAGGAGACACCTGTGATCATCTTGGAAGTGAAGGTTAATATTCCCAAATATGGCTCAGTTTACTGAAATCTGCAAAGCAAGGTTTTGCTGTGCAGTAAAGCAATAACTGGAAAAAAGGAAAATGATTTCATCTAGAATGTGAATTTCAAAGTATTTCCTACATCATTGTGTTATAGAAAACGAGAGCAAGTGAGTTTACTAAGCTTTTAGAGTAAACATTTTATCTCTAAGAAGATAAAATTTAGGGAAATTCTCGTTATTTTGTACACACAGTTGTTCTTCGAGTACCAACTTTAGAAAATAAATTATAAGTCTCTGAAAAACAAGGACTTCTGTTGATGGAAATGCCGACAGATCTCTGTTTAGAAGGATGGCAGGAGCTGCAATAATTATGCTATCGTATTCCATCATTAAAGATTCTATTGAAAGAGGTTTATAAATTGCTCCTCTTTTTAGATAAACCACCCTATATTAAGGCATCAACGATATGGTGCAGAATTAAATTAAAATCTCATAAAATGAAATATGTTCTGTATTAGCTGTTTGACACTTAATTTGCCTCTGAATGAGTAGAGGAAATCACAAATTAACCTGCCTTTGTTTTTCCAACCATGGCTTATTAGGTGTTAGAACAACTGCAATTACAGCCTAATAATAACCACTAAGCCTTATAAATATGTACGGAAATACGTCAGCTTGTGTGAAAGAACCCAGTTTGTTAAATGGAATGCTGTTAGCTTACCCTGCTTGCTCTTACAGTGTTATCCACAGTTTATGGTTATGTGGTATAGATAGAATATAGAAATTTAAACTGATTCAAATGCAAAAATAATATTAAAAATTATTACTATTTCCTTTAACTCAAAATCATGAATTTAGATTTAGAACATATAAGTAAGACATGGAATATGGATGTCATCTCTTTGAGTTTGATTTAAAGGCTATTTATGAAATATACAATTCCTGCATTGTGCTTATTTATTTCAAGTAATTTCTTAAACATTGCATAAGGGGAATCTTCCCTTATCTTCTGAATTACTCCGCACTGAATTTATTAGGACTTATGCCCAATAGACCATCAGAGTGTCTTTCTCAATTTGTTATGAGCACAGATTCTGTTAAGTCATGTTACAAAATATAGTCTACTTTGATTACTGATATTATTTGGAGCATTCACCACAAAACTTGAACCTGTATACACACAGTCAAGGTAGTAATTTTATGTGTGTATTTTTACTTGTCTTTTCTATATTTCCTACCTTGAATTGTTTATATCAGTTGTAAAACCTGGGGTAGCACTATTGTATTCTGTGATAATTAATGATACCCTCTAGACTAAAATTATTACCAGCTTTAAAAATTTCATTTGGAAATTTAGACAACTGATATTTACATGTTTCTACCCTGGAATCCTCTTGTATTTTCAAGGGGTGCTGTCTATAGTAGTAAATTACTTTTTTCTCTTGCATTTTGAGTATGAGCTTTTTTTTTAAGTGTTAAAACTCAGCATGCCTTCTTTTAGAAAGTAGACACAGTGTATTTCTAGAAACTTAAATTATGAATTCACTTTAAATTCTAATTTGACTTCGTTTATTCTAGATTTTTCTTGGGGTGTGGGGAATCTGTTCTTTCCACACAACTGTTTGAACTCCACTCTTCTCATTCGTGGATCAGTATGAATTGGATTTTAGAGGATCCCATTGCTTCATACTGAGATCTGCAATTCATTTTCCAGAGCAGGGTCGATAGTTACTACTCCATTACAATAATTAAAGCACCACCCTCCTGCCAGTGGAGTTAAGAACTGCTCTTGCCTTCTGCTATGGACCCAATCTACATCCAGAGCCAGCACCCAGAGACCCATTAATTTTGCCATCCACTTGACTGATTCATTTTAGAAAACTCTCTTCATTTTTTTTCATCTTGGGGGAGATGAGGACTCACATTCTGTTCTTTCTATTGAGTCAGTGTGGCTCATTCTGGACAAGACTGCCGGACTCAGCGAAATCACTCTACTTAAGTAAAAAGAGCTGTTCTTCCCACTGAGAGCTATCTACCTATCTCTTGGTGCCTGGAGGAGAGGATCCAGTGCAAGGAAGATTATTAATATGAGCTGTGAAATAGAGCGAGCTGGATGTAGATAAGGCTTTGCCCCCCATAACTAGACTGCCTTTTAGGAATGAGAACAGAGAAAGGAGCAGCATGTTTGGAGAATGAATGTATTCATTACTTCTTAGAGAGAGAAAAATATATACCATTATGGTAAAAGCCTGGAGAAAGAAACAGTAAGTAAATGACCAGAGTAGCTCCCAAGTCCTTCCTCCTGGAATTCATCACCTTGCTTGTGCTGGTACTGTGCTTGTTGGGAGCCCATATAATATTAATTCAGGAGAAGCCTTCACCCTAGCCACTTATTTAAAACAGCATGATGGGCCCTTGTGCCTGATAGTAATTGCATTTGTTTCATTCTTAGGGAAGCCTCCAGGAAAATATGGATATTTAGCAAAATCTTTTATTTGTATTTGGGGGTGTAACTACTTTGAAATATTTTAAAAGCATAGTTTTAAATTAACAAAGGAAAGTCCTTCTTCTCCAGTGTTTGTGTACTACTATAAACATTATTGAGACTGATAGTATAATGGCATTTCAAATACCTTAGCTAACACCAATACCTCCTCAAAAAAGAAAAGAAAAAAAATGGACTAGATTGTAAGTATATTTCTTAGCGCAAAGACTGTATTTCTTTGCATTTGCAAGGCTGAGTCTATGCCTCATTCATAGTAGCTCCTAAGTAAGTATTATTTTTAATGTTGGTAATGGGTCATTATTTGTTAGGCTACTGTTACTGCTATCACTTTTTTTAAATCTGTTTACTGTAGTTAGAGTGTGTAACCTCATGCCAACAAAGCTGGCACACTCAGGAGTGAAAAAAATAAAAGCTCAGTTGATAAGGTTCGCTTAAAAGTACCTATTGCTTTGTCAAATGCTGTCCACTGCAATACGATTTCCCTGATATTAAATCAGTTTCTGTTGTAGACTTCTGTAGTCAACTCGTCTCACCTTATATGACTGGATACATACACATATATATATATACATATATGTATATACATACATATATGTATATCTATAGCTGCTTACCAGGACCTGTACATGGAAAGAAAAATTAATGAAATTAGCAATCTTAATAGACAGTTTAAGGAGAATTCTAGTATTTCAAAGATAAAATGTAAAAGGAATAACATGATTAAACACACACAAAAATACTAGCAGATGCAGCGTCACATTGCCTATAATCCCAGTGACCGGGGAGACTGAGGCGGGAAGATCACAAGTTTGAGATCATTCTCAGCACTTAATAAAACTCTGCCTCAAAATAAAATACAGAAAGGACTGGGAATGTAGCTCAGTGGTAAAGTGCCCTGGATTCAAACCCTGGACCAAAACAAAAGTAAACAAGAAAGACAAAAAATAAATACTAATGATTGTAGCTAAATTTGAGTGCTCACTATCAGTGAGGCACAAGTTTAAAGACTTTCTGTAATCTTTTGTAATACTTTTAACAAGTGGATTATGATGGAGCTGTTATGATTGGAGAACTCACTTAGGTTAGGAGTAGGTGGTGCCATTATCTTATCTCAGGTATCAGGCTGAACTCCCCGTCCTCGTGACTGTCATGTTCTCTAGTGAAGACGAACTTCACACGCTTTGCAGCCCTTGTCTATACAGAGTGGATGTGCACAGCTAATTCTAACAACACCCGAAAGGAAGTGTTCGTTGTTACTGGCTGTGCTAAGGTGGAAACATGGCAGTGTGGGGAGAGCCACAAAGAACTGTGGTCAGGCCTTTTGAACAAGTAAGTTTGTAGCCGAAGACATAAGAAGCATTGAGTGCCTCCTGCTATAGAATGTATGTGCTAACCTGAGCGGTGGCTATATCCAGACACAGATGTGGTTTTGTGCCCTGTGATTCGTTAGGTCCAGGGCATGTGGAGCAATACTTAATTACATTTGAGAAGACTGTATTAAAACATGGGTAAATAATGATCAGTGATAACAGAAGTCTTATTCAATAGAATGTAATCCGTGTTGGACTAGATCACAAAAATGCCTGGAACCTTCTTGCTTCAGATACCCATGGTTTGCTCCCTCACTTCATAGTTTCCCCAATCAGATGTCTGCTTATCCGAAGGTTCTACTGTGAACAGCCATTTGACCCATGGGTCTGCGGGTCAAATCTAGCTCGTGGACTGTTTTTGTCAATAAAGTTTTGTTGGAACACAGTGATGCCATTGTTTATTACTGTCTGTGTAGCTTTAACATTACAAGGGCAGAATACAGAAATTGCGACAAAGAGGTTATAACTTGATAAGCCTAAAAGATAGTTTACCAACTCTTGGTCTAAAATACTACTTCATCTAGCATCACTTTTTGCCATATTCTGTTTTAATTATTTTTTTTTTATAACCAATGCCATGAATCATATTTTGTATCTTTGGACCTTCCTGCTGCTATTCCCAAGATTTTTTCATTGCATATGATCTCAGTTCAAAAAAAAGAAAAGAAAAGAAATAAAAACAAGCCTTATTTATTTGGTTATGGTGTCTCACAACTTAAAGCCTGCTCACTTTTCAAGAACTTCCCTAAGTCATCTATCTGCATAGTCAGTCCTTCAGAGACAGTATGAACATGTAGATGAGTTTCACTTCCTAAACTTCTAAAATTTTGATGAGCTGGCAATGTAAATCCAGATCAACCAATGCACATTGTATTTTGCATAAAGAAATGAACATGAAACAAATAAATTGTTCTTAAAGGGCATAACACTTTGCTCTGTCTTGCAGTGTTTCTAATGACTGAAATATTGAATTTGGTCCTCAGTTGCAGACATGTGGGCCCTAATAATAGTGCGTATTCACAGAGTCTCAGTGCCAACTTCTTGGATAAAATTCCTGTGTTCTTTGTGCTGTGCTCAGCAGCATGGTCCGGGAGCAGATAGACTGAGGCATTCACGTTCACTGAACCGGAAGCCGCCAACTCTATAGAGGCTGCTGTCAAACCTGTTGCGGGGGCCTGGGAGGTACTGGACTGTAACCGACTTTTTTCTTTGAGTACAATGCTTCCACTCATGTTAAGCTCAGCTTCAAAGAAAATAGAAATTTACTGCCATCATTTTATTTATTTTTCAAAATATGCGTTGGGAAAATTGAACTTTAACAGAATCTGTCCCCACGGAAAGACACTTGCAGGTGAGTTTTACATGATGAATACTGGCCAAACCGAAGCTGCCTGCAGCTCCTCCTATGTGGCCATCTCTCCTTCACTTAGGTAACAGAACCCACTTTTCACTAAACAAAGACATGCCATTTCCTATAGCTGCACAGCAAGCTGAGTTCATTTCAGTTCTTTCCCCAGAGGAACAAAGGCCCATGACATGGGGCTGCCTGTCATTCATTCTTATTATTGTTGCATCTCCTACCCTACCCCCAGGGAAATTCATCCATCAAAAACTAAAATGCTAGCAGATATGTTTCTAGGAACTGCTTGGTAACTTTTTGAACACTAAGTAATAAATTAGATAGTTTTTTTTTTAATCTCTTTTCTAATCCATGCACACACTAAAAAGAAATAGCAGGCGAGAAGTAGAGTATGAAACTTACCCACTGGGTCCTTAGTAAAGTAGTAATGTAGGCATGTTTTTACAGAACATTCATTAGCTAACTATACTAAAAAATTTTTGAAAAAAAATAGTAAGGTTGGCCATCTTTGGTTTTGGTGTGATCTTTGTAGAAGAATGGGGAGGCTAACATATTATTGCTGTTTGGTAAAAAGTAACATCAATGGTTCTTGTGCTGCCCCAAGTGAATTGGTGACATTACATCAATTTTTAAAATTCCGTTGTTGAAAAACATCAAGTGCAATGTGAGATCTAGTGCCTCCTCTACCCCTAAATGTGCACACACAGGAGGAGAAAGAATGCAGGACAGGGATGGCCTTAGGGAATGAGGCTGCATTTCCACTAGAGAAAAAAGTGAAGATCCATGACCTAAAGCCACAGCCTGCCTAAAATTCTTTCGTCTAATATTCTGGGTTATGCAGCATTTCACATGTTTAAAAGTGACCGGTATTTAAAACTTTCCTGTGCAACTACATTAACTAACAAGAAGGACGGGGTTGGGACTGTTGCCAGGAACAGAAACTTAGACCCCATCTAAAATTCTGCGCCGATTCTACAGCAAATTATGCGTGCACTTGTAGTTGAAATACTCTCTTTTAATTTTTTAAGGCATTATTTTATAGATTTAGTTGTTGAAGGGTCCCTGGCTGCTAGAAGGCACCTGTAAATTCTTCCCAAGGAGCTAATGCTCAGGCCACAGCTGCAGTCACTCCAGGTAGGAAGTGCTCAGTCTGAGTGAGTTCTGTCAACTCAGTGCATGAAATGACTCCCCCCACCCCCACCCTCTCACAGGCATCCAGGCTTGACAAGGTTAGTGCATCACTCACTACCTGGTAATGAGTTAGATACCAAATGACAATCACCAATACTCTTTGAAATGGATTCAAACTGTTTCCAAATCTTGCCAAGTTTATCATAAGTGAACATTATCTCTGTCAGATGGGGGTGAGGTTTGGTGAGCGAATCACCAGCAGTTAAAAGATTTGCTTCATTTGCAAAACAAATCTCTAAGCCTTGTTGCTTGAATTCGATTTACATTTTAAGACAGCCTGTAAGGAAAGCATTCCTGCCTTACTAAGATACTAAGCAACCTATGGCTCCTTCGTGGAACACAATCCCTGTATTCCTGGCCTGGGTAGTTTTCAACATGGACTATACACACCTGAGAAATTTTTCAGAAACAAATTTGCAATTATAAACTGTAACAAAGGCAAGTGGACCTCTAATGGTACACTGATTTTTCATGTCCAATTTCCCTGGGATATAACAGATCGATATTAGCCTTATGTTGGATTATATAAAAATTATACAACCTACCATGTGGCTATTTTATTTAAAGTAAGGATTTTATGTTATTTTATGCAGCTTCATTATGTTGTTGCATATGCGTACACACTACACTCACACCTGTCCATTTTCCCTATGGTAATATCTTGTCTTTGGGACTAGTCAATCAAGACTGCATAGTCTTCCATCTTAGTGGAAGCAGTCAAGAGAGGATAGGAAGGTCAGCCTCGAGTATTCTAATTTTTTTTTTTTTTT
>PVKS010030808.1:0-23937 GCA_004027875.1 Aplodontia rufa
TGCTGGGCAAGCGCCCTAACTGCCGAGTTACCCCTCCAGCCCCATGTCAATGAATGTTAAATGAGTATGAAATGACAATATGATATGCATTTTGTCTATGATGTGCATAGTTTCCCCCACAATGCACACTCCCCTGTCTCTTGATTCTTCTATATTACACCCCTATAAGAGATATAATTGTATCATATGTATATATGATTGTAATTTTTCCATAATTAAATGATGGTATAAGTAGCCTCAGGGGGTTGACTCATAGGCTACATTGTGTATTGTCTCCCTAGATCCCTCCCTGTCCTCCCTACTTCTCCCACCCCATCACCTCTCCCTTCCTCCCTCCCACACCTACATCTGTGGTTCCTCTAGATTATTTTTTGGTATGCTTTTGGTGTATCTATTAAAAGAGTTTCACTACATTTGCTCCAAGCCTAGGTTTAGCTCCAGCCTCCACAAATGAGGGAAAACATTCGGCCCTTGACACTCTGGGTTTGGATAACTTCATTCAGCATGATTTCTTCCATTGCTATCCATTTACCTTCAAAGACTGCAATATCATTGTTTCTAATAGCTGACTACAGCTCCATTGTCTGTATGTGTGTATGTATATGTATATATGTGCGTGCATGTGTGTGTGTATTATCAGAGCTTTTGGATCCATTCATCCAGTGAGGGGCATTTGAGTTGGTTCCATAATTTAGCTATTGTAAATTGAGCTGCTATGAAGGTTGATTTTTGCTATATTGCTGTAATGTGCTGATTCTAACTCCTCTGGGAAAATACCCAGTAGAGAGATAGCTGGGTTGTATGGTGGATCCATCCCTAATTTTTTGAGGAGTCTCCACACTGTTTTCCAGGCCAGTCTGCAGTTCCACTAATAGTGTGCTAGTGTTCCTGTCTCCCCACAACTCCTCCAGCATTTGTTATTGTTTGTATTCTTCATCTTTGCCAGTCCGACTGGAGTGAGGTGATTCTCTGACTTCCAGTGATTTAGAACACTTTCTCATATATTCCTTGGCTTGCTCAATGTCCTGTTGAGAAGTTTCTGTTTAGCTCTCTGGCCCATTTATTGATTGGATTGTTTGTGTCTTTGTTATTGAGTGTTTTGAGTTCTTTGTAAACTTTGGATACTAGTCCCCTGTCAGAGGGATCATAGTACACGATTCCCTCCCATTCTGTAGGTTGTCTCTTGTCTGTTTTGACTAATTCCTTGGCTGAACAAAAGTTTTTTAATTTAATGGCATTTCACTCATTAATTCTTGACTTTAATTCTTTCACTTTTGAAGTCTTATTGAGGAAGTCTTTGCCGACTCCCACTTGTTGAATTGTTGATCCTAATTTTACTTCTGGCAGTTGTTTGGTAACTGGTTTAATTCCTAATTCTTTGATCCATTTAGATTTGATTTTTGTGCAAGGTGAGAGATAAGGATCTAATTTCAATTTCCTGCAAGTGTCTGTCCAGTTTGTCCAAAACCATCTGTTGAGTAGGTTGTCTTTCTTCCATGTTATATTTTGACCCCCTTTGTCAAAGATCAGATGCTTAAAGATTTGTGGGTTTGTTTCAGAGTCTTCTATTCTGTTCCATTGGTCTTCATTCCTATTTTTTTTTTCAGGGCTGAGGGCGGAATATTGGGCCTTACACATGCCAGGCAAGTGTTCTGCCATTGATCTAAGCTAAATCCCCAACCCTTTCATTCCTATTTTGATCCCAGTACCATGCTGTTTTTAATACTACCGCTCTATGGTATAATTTTAAATCTGGTATTGCAAAACCACCAGTTTCATCTTTCTTGCTTAGTAATGTTTTTGCTATTCTGAGTTTCTTGTTGTTCCAAATGAATTTGAGAATTGCCTTTTCTGTATGTGTAAAGAATGATATTGGTATCTTGATGGGGATTGCATTTAATCTGTATAGTGCTTTTAGTAGAATGGCCATTTTAATTATATTAATTCTGCCTAACCAAGAGCATGGAACATCTTTCCATCTTCTCAGGTCGTCTTCAATTTCTGTCTTCAGTGTTTGATAATTTTCATCATAGAGGTCTTTTACTTCTTTTGTTAGTATTTTATTGTTTTAGAGGATATTGTGAATGGGACTGATTTCATGATTTCATCTTCTGCCCTATTATTGTTAGTATATAGGAAAGCTGTTGATTTATGGGTGTTAATCTTGTAGGCTGCTACTTTGCCAAATCTGTTTATAAGCTCAGGCAGTTTTCTGGTGGAATTTTTTTCCTGTCCTTTGACCTTCAGCTTGTGGGTGTCTTTTCCTAAAAGAAGAATTTCTTGTGGAGCTGGAGTGGTGCTCAGTGATTGAAGCACTTGCCTGACATGTGTGAGGACCCAGGTTTGAATCCCAGCCCCACATATACGATTAAGTGTCAGAGAAGCAAAGGCCAGATGAAAAAATAAATAACATTGATTCTCTTCCCCCGCCCTCACCCCATTGCTCTCCCACTCTCTCTTTTAAAAAATGGGTCTCTTGTAAGCACCATGTAGTTGGATTCTGTTTTATGATCCATTCTGCTAATTTGTATATTTTCATTGAGGTGTTGAGACTTAATATTCTTTGTTAGTATGGATATGTGTTTGCGGTTTCCTGCAATTTTGGTGCTTTTCTGTATTTTATCTTGTTTTGATTCTCACTTAGTAGGTTATTATTTTTTTTCAACTGGGTCAGTTTTGGGGCTTTGTGAATTGTTCTTTTGTTCTTCTGTATGAAGTTTGTCTTTGAGTATTCTTTGTAATACTCTTGAATTCTTTTAGTTTATTCTTATCACATAATGTTTTTATTTCCCCCTCAGATTTGAAACTGAGTTTTGCTGGATATATTGACCTTGACTGACAGTTGTTATTTGTTAGGGCTTGGAGTTTCTCATTCCAAGCCCTCCTTGCTTTTACAGTCAGAGCTGAAATATTAGATGTGACCCTTATTTGTTTGCCTCTAAATGTGACCTGTTGCTTTTCTCTTGCAGCTTTTAATATTCTTTCCTTGCTCTCTGTGATGAGCACCTTGATTATATGTCTCAACAAGTTGCTCGTTTGGTTAGGTCTGTTTAGGGTTCTGTAAGCTTCCTGTGTGAGGATGCCTGTCTTATTTCTAACATGAAGGAATTTTCTTGTAACAATCTCACTGAAAAGATTTTTAGTTTCTATCTCCATGTTCTCTTTAATCCCCATGATTCTCAGATTTGGTCTTTTGAAAAATTGTCCCAGAGATCTTATATATACTGGTCATGTTCTATAGTTGTTTTTCTTTACTTTCTTCTATATGTTTGAGATCATCTAACCTGTCTTTAATGATGAGTTCTTTCTTCAAGGGCTGAGGTTCTATTTTATACAACTTCTATTCTGTTATTGATGCCCTCAAGTGAGTTTGAAATTTGATTGATCTTGTTTTTTATTTCTAGGATTTCTGGGGGTTTTTTCACTATTTTTATTTCTTTATTGAAGTGGTATTTCATCTCCTATAATTGCTCTCTGAATTCCTACCTTAAATCTTCTTTTACTTAATTGAGCAATTTGGTAATTAATTTTTTTATACTCTTTCTCTGGGTTTTTATCCACTTCACTATCAGGGGGACCCTTTGTTTGGAGATTGTGGGGTTGGGGGGAAGATTTGTCTGCCTGATTTCTCACATTTTTTAGTCTGTTTCTTGTGCATCAGTTGAAGTGGATTCCTCTTCCTCTTATTTTGTGTGTGTCCTTTTGTGTGTTATTATCTTATTAGTTCTGAGGTTTCTGTCTAGATTTGATATATGGATAGATGTCAAAGAATGGGACCTGAGTTCCCTCTGTGATTGTTCCTCCCTTTTTCCTTGTTAATGGTTTAGATTTGTTTGATTAATTATTTTTGTCTCCCCTCTCCTTTGAATTGAAGTACTTTCATGGAGAGTTAAGTTCAGCAGCAGAATCCCTAACCTGTGAACTTTTAGTGTGCCTGTAGATACTCAGCACCTCTCAGAATATTGTGGAATAAACAATAACAACAGCCAGTGCAAACAGTTTACAGCCCTTAATCTGAATATCTGGTTCCTACTATGACTATAACAATGTTAATTGCCAAAAAAGACAGGTAGGATCGGTGAATGCCTTTGGTAAAAATAATAAGTAATCATCAGTTATATCTGACTTAAAAGTTAAACAACAGGTATCGACTTTGGCATCCATAGTCATATGATTGTAACAGTATTTATGGTGAGGACCAAAGTTATATAAATTGATTATTGCTAGAAGTTGGTAAAAATATAGTCAATTAAGAGAAAAGATATGTGAAAAGAAGGTAGAAAAGAGCTTATAATTTTGAAGAATGAATGGAGAGAATGTAGAAGAGATGTTGGATGTGACTGTTATAAGATAAAAGGAGAAAAAGATAGCAATAACAAAGTAAAGGTGGAGTGAAAAAGAGAGAAGGAGGAACTTGAGAGACAGACTAATGAGAACCCATACAAAATTAAAGCAAAATATATTGATCAAATCCCCAACCTTCTAAAAGCAAGACAGGAGAAAATAATTGGCAAAATAATAAAGATGGGGGGAAAAAAGGAAAAAAGAAATTTAAAAAGAAATTTATATGATTATATGTCCATGAACCAGTTGACACCACCCAAATACACCCATAAACAAAAAATGAAACAAAACAAAAAAGTATTCTTAATGGAAAATTGGAACTATTTCCATTGAGATGGTCAAAATATACAGTAGAAGCAGATGTTTGCTGGCCTCCTGAGTTTTGTTTGCACAATCTCTCAGTCTAGAATGATGTAATTTCAAGGTGGGGTCTTTATAGGATTCTAAGAGTAGAGGTCTGGATGGCAGGGCTCAGGTCTAGACCAACTTCAGGGGTTAGTGGGCAGAGACTTCCCTGAAGAGATCAGGTTAACACACCCCGAGAGCTTGGCCTCTACCATTTTCTGCTGGGGATCTGAGACTCACAAATCTTCCTAAGATTCTAGCTGTGGAGCCTGAGTGCAGTCCTAGTCCCTCTCTGCTGATCACCAACAAAGCCCCTCCAGATTTCCTGGGCTCAGTCTCTGGGCATCATCTTGCCCAATCCCTGTGAGCTTTAGCTTGTCATATGAGCTACCCAGCTCAATCAAGGGTGAAGGAGGTGAGCTGGGTTTGCCTCTGCTCCCTCAACCTGAAACAGCCTTGGCTAAATATCTTCTGGGTCTGTTTAGCACTTGTTCTGTTGGGTTCACTCTAGAGTTTGCACAAGCTCCTGGCAGGATTGTAGAGTCGCTTGCTCAGCACTCCCAACTCTGTCCCTCCACAACAGCCTGTTCAAAATGGCTACCACCACTTCTCCTTGTGGCCAGCTGAAAAATAGTGCCCCCCGCCATGCCGTAGAGGAGTCCCAGGTTCACCAAAGTGCAAGGTTTCTTTCTGATTTCAGGACTCTCCGTGACAAATCTGACCTTATTGTATCTGTGCTTCCCCGCCTCTGTGCCTATTGAACTGAGCTCGGGCTGCTGATGCAACCCACATGGCTCAAATGCAGTCCCTCTTTGCTAGTCACTGCACCCAAATTTCTGAGTCTCCAGGAGTCTCTAACTGTCCAGTATTGAGTTCCAGTGAAGTTTGTTTCTTACCCATCTCTCAGAAAGACCTTACTCCTGGCATTCAAGTCCCATGTCACATTGCCAGAATAAACACAGCCTTCCTGTAGCCTACCATCTTAGAAGCTCAGCCCAGCCCTATGAAACATTTTTGTTTTATTCCCATAATTAGCTATACTGGATCATTTTTCTTGCTATCAAAATCACTTTCAAAAAGCTTGAAAGGCACTGATTTAGTGTACTTATGAGCTGGGAAAAATGGTCCGGTGAGATTAAACTACTTGCCCCAGACCAAGTCTATGCATGTAGTTTTGTTTAGTTTTTTGGGATAATTTTTTATTAAGAAATTTATTTGTTGAACAATCAAACATGCTTCCGATGAAACAATATTATATATTTATCTTTTTAAACACCTGTGTTATATCACTTCTTGGTTTGCTAACTTGTTAGTTTTAGTCTATTTTGTATTACTATAACAACATCCTGGACGCTAGACACTTTATCCAAACAAGAGGTTTATTTTGACTTATGATTCTGATGGCTGGCTGGCACGCAGACTCCCTACCACTGTCACAACTTGTGGAAAGGGAAACAGGCATGAGCAGAAAAAGCCAAGCATGAGGTGGTCTTGCTTTATGATGACCTGCTCTTTTGAGAACCAACTTGATTATGTGAGAGCTATATTGATCCTTTCCAAAGGTGATGCCCTGTGATCTAATCACCTTTCACTAGACTCAGCCTCTTAAAGATCTTCCACCTCTTAATACCATTAGCATGGAGACCAAGTTCCAGCACATGAACCTTTGGGGGATATACTCAGTCTATATCCAAACCATAGTACTCTAATATGTCATTTATCATTCATGCTTACTCTGTGACAGATACTTCGAAAATGTTTCTACTTGGCATTTATTGGGCTTTGATTATCCCATTTTCATTCTTGTACAGTCTAGAGTTTTCAATGTTGTCTACACAGTTGTACAATACTTTTTACAATACGTTATGGTGCTTATATAACTGCTGCCCATGCTGTATTATAAGCACTGGGAAGTCGGCTAGTCTAGTGACTTTTCCTCTTTCATTTTTCTTGTAGATATGATAATCATGCATATTTACTTTGCTTCTGCCTGAAATATATAATTTAGAATTTCCTTTAGTGATATATTTTGGAGACAGACTCTTCTTTTATCAAAAATATGTCCAAACTGGACATCCACTTGCAGAAAGTTGAAATTAGATCCTTATCTCTCACCTTGCATAAAAACCAAATCAAAATGGATCAAGGAACTAGGAATTAAACCAGCTACCATACAACTGCTAGAAGAAAAGTTAGGACCAACACTCCAGCATTTGGGAATAGGGAAAGACTTTCTTAACAAGACTCCTAAAGTGAAAGAATTAAAGTAAAAAATCAATGACTGGGATGGCATTAAACTAAAAAGCTTCTGCACAGCCATGGAATTGGTCAAAATTGTCAAGAGATAACCTATAGAATGGGAGATAATCATGGCCTGTGATTCTTCTGACAGGGGACTAATATCCAAAATTTACAAAGTACTCAAAAGACTTAATAACAAAAACACAAACAATCCAATCAATAAATGGGCCAGAGAGCTAAATAGAAGCTTCTCAATAGAGGACATTGAGCAAACCAATGAATATATAAGAAGGTGTTCTAAATCACTAGTAATCAGAGAAATGCAAATCAAAACTACATTAAGACTTCACCTCACTCCAGTCAGATTGGCAATGATGAAGAATACAAACAATAACAAATGCTGGAGTTGTTGTGGGAAGATAGGAACACTAGCACACTGTTTGTGGAACTGCAGACACTGATACAGCCACTCTGGATAACAGTATGGAGAATCCTCAAAAAATTAAGGATGGTTCCACCATATGATCCACTCTGTCTCTCCTCTGGAGATTTTCCCAGAGAAGTTAGAATCAACACATTACAGCAACACAGCAAAATCTATATTCATAGCAGCTCAATTTATAATAGTCAAATTATGGAACCAACTCAGATGCCCCTCACTGGATGAATGGATCCAAAAACTCTGATATATGAATGGATTAAAAAACTGATATATAAATAAATATACACACACACATACATGTACATACACATGTATATACATACATACATACAATGGAATTCTACTTAGCAATTAGAAACAACACTATTGTGGCCTTTGAAGTTAAATGGATAGCAGTGGAAGAAATCATGCTGAGTGAAGTTAGCCCAGAGAGTCAAGAGTCGAATGTTTTCACTCATTTTTGGAGGCTGGAGTTAAACCCAGGCTTGGGTGAAAGGTAATCAAACTCATGTATTAGACCCAGCAAAGGCAAGCAACACATAATCTAGGGGAACCATAGATATATGGGGTGGGGGAGGAGAGGGAGGGAAAATGTGAAGGAGTCTAAGGAGACATTCAATAATGTAGCATATTCTTTACCCCCCCGAGAATCCAGATTATACTTATGCAATCATTTAATTCTGGAAAATTCACAATCTAAGCATTTATATCATTTGTAGGGGTGAAATATAGAAGAATTAAGAGACTGGGGTGTATACAGAAGCTGTGTAAAGCCCCTGTGTGCTTCTCTGGTTCAGCCCTGTTGTGGAGGCAGACTTGTTTTGAAATTGTACAGCTGTAAGATCAATGCAACTGGGATGGTAAAATCACCATTTAGAGGATAACTGCTTGGGGCTGCAATAAGCTAGCATAAGCAAGGCAAGATGAAAACTTGTTTTGTCAAGCTGCTGATTTGGGGATTATTACTATAATGTAAGCCTGTCGTATTCTAATCAAACAGGTGAAAATTTGGCCTGAATAATTGAAGGGTGGAATCATCTTTAACTGAGATTGGGGGACTTGAGAGGATATAGTCTGCAGTAACCTTCAAAGAGAGATGTTTGAATGGGCAGTTGGATATCATTGAAACCTTCTATGTCTATGCTGTGTGCTGTGATTTGGATCTGGAATGTACCCCAAAGGCCTGTGTGTTAAAAGCTTAGTCCCCACCTCGTAGTGCTCTTGGAAGGTAATGGAACCTTATAGAGGTAGGGGCCTAGTGGGAAGTCTTGAGGACATTAAGGGTGTACCCTTGAAGGGAATTGTGGAACCCAAGTCCCTTCCACTTTTTCTCTTCCATTTCTGGGCCATGAGGTGATTGGTTTGGCGCCAGCCACACACTTCCACAATGATGTGCTGCCTCCCCACAGGCCTGAAAGCAACAGGGCAAATCAATCATGGACTGAAACATCCAAAACTGTGAGCCAAAATGAATCTTTTCTTTTATAAGTTTATTTATCTCCAGTATTTGTAATAGTGATGGAAAGCTGATCCATATACCAATAAAATTACACCCTTTCATACTCTCTACCCTGTTTTGGTTTTCTCCATATAAAATATCACCATTGAAGTATAGTATGGTGGTTTGAGAGATTGGAATTTAAACCAAAGCTGAGTTTAGTATCCTGACCTTGCCACTTTAATATTTCTGTGTCCTTGGGAAATTTTCTTAACCTTTATATCCTCTATTTCCTCACTTGGAAATGGAGAAAGTATCTGTGTGAAAGGGTTTTTTAGTATATATACATGAAAAGTACTTAGATTAGTGTCTGATATCTACTTGCTAAATGTTTGTAGAAATTTTCATCATTATCATTCTTATCCAGATTTTGTGACAATAGATACTTAATTTTTTTTTCATTTATCCCTAGGATCCACTACAATTTTGAACATATAATAGTCTCTCAAAAATTCTTTGGTGTGGATCATTTAATTATGTGGCTATCTCTCCTTGCAGTAATGTCAATATGGGAAGAAAGATGTTGGCCATTTGCCAAGTCTCAGACAAACCTTAATAATTACATGTGCTAGATCATAGATCAATAAATTAGAAGAATTTTTCTGAAGGATAGAAAGTTTAAATAGCACAGAGTACGGAAAAGCATTATAGAGATCAGGAAAGCACACTTTTGCATGCATGTTAGACAGGTGTTGTTTAGCTGTACGTAAATCCTTTAAAGCCTAGAAGTTTAAGTTACTCTTGATTTGACCTGACCTGGTAGAGTCACAATACAGTGGTTTCTAAAATTAGACAAGAAATAAGATTTCTAGATTATAAATGCTCTGTGTAATGTTTTAGTTGAGAAAGATAGAAGTTACATAATTAATTAGCTTAAGTTGATTCCCAATCTTAGTAATTCTAATTTTTTTGTATCTTTTTCTATATCAATCCTATAAATATCTACAAGTAATCACAGTGTTGTTTCTTCCTTTGCTGTCCTTTTAGCTTCTGTTTCTTCTTCTTTGACTTAACTGGCTAGGCCTCCTTCTACCAGATTGAATAGAGAAGCGATAACAACAGGCATACTTGTCTCCTTCCTAGTCTTAAAGGAATTGCTTTCAAAATCTCACCATTAAATATTATCTTTTCTGTAAGTAAGTTTTCAGACTGAGGAAGTTACCTTCTAGACCCAGTTTTGTCTAGTCCTCATTCATTGAAACTCAGTTTTCGTTGCTGTTCTTTCTGCATCTGTTCAGTTGATCATGTGATTTGTCTCCTTTGTTTTTGAATAAGGCAATGAATCACAGTAACCCAACATTCTAAAACTAAGCCCACTTTGATCATGATGTGTATAGTGTTTTTTACATATTGATGGATTTCACTTGGTGATATAATCTGTCTGTGAGTGGGATTAGTTGTAGTTTTCATGTTGTACTGTCTTTGTCTGGCTTGGTGTTAAGGTAAATCTAACCTTATGAAATAAGTTGAGTGTTTTTTTCCTTTTTGTCTATTCTCCATATGAGGTAAGAATCCTCTATAAGGGATGAGTCTATTTTGGTAAGATTTGAATTCTCCATAAATCAGTTTTAGTAAGGAATTTATCTGTTTCATCTAAATTTTCTAATTTGTTTATATAAAATTAGTCATACTATCTTATTTTTGTTTAATCCCAGCAGTATCTGAAATTATGCCCCCCTTTTACTCTTTATTTTTTTAATTTATTTTTAGTAGTGCATTATAGTTTTACATAATGTTGGGATTAGTTGTCACATATTCCTAGATGCACACAATTCAGCAATACAGTTTGTTCAGTATCCACCCCCTCACATTCCTGTACCTCCCTCCTCCTGTCCCCTGATCCCTTGCCTTTCTTCTGGGTCCTATATTGTTCCTAAAAAACCCAAATACGGTAACATATTCTTATACCTATGAAGAACATTTTTATATATATGGATATAGTATATACAGTGACATTTATAACTGCTTGGAATATACCTTGCTCTATCTCAGTTCCAACATTTCCTCTTCTCCTCCCTTCCTATCATCCCATGTTATTCTTAAAAATATTTGACAATGGGATTAAACATTTACGTTTTTGTACAGGTATGCAGCATGTCTTGTTCAAATATCTGATGGAGTATATTGCATCTGTATCTCATAAATATTAACATTTTGCATTTTTGGTCTATGGATCTAAAACATGAGTTTGTTTACTTTACTGCTGAGCCTGGGTTTAGGTCCAGCCTCCACAAATGAGGGATACCATTTGGCCCTTGACTCTCTGTGTTTGACTAACTTCGCTCAGCATGATTTCTTCCAGTGCTATCCATTTACCTTTAATAGATGCAATATCATTGTTTCTAATAGCAGAGTAGAACTCCATTGTATATATAAATATGTACCAGAGCTTTGGATCCATTCATCCAGTGAGGGGCATCTGGGTTGGTTCCATAATTTAGCTATTGTAAATTGAGCTGCTATGAACATGGATATTGCTGTGTCGCTGTAATGTGCTAAATCTAACTCCTCTGGGAAAACACCTAGAAGAGGGATAGCTGGATTGTATGGTGGAGCCAACCCTAATTTTTTGAGGAGTCTGCGCACTGCTTTTCAGAGCAGCTCCCCCTTTTACTCTTAATGTTGCATATTTTGACCTCCTGTTTTTCCTGAATTACCATAAGTTTATATTGATAAAATTGATAATTTGGGCTTATTGATAACTTGTACTTCATTTTTTTTGTATTATGAATTTGTGTTCTGTTTTCATTTCTGATTTTTATTATTTCTCCTCTTTATTCTCTTTTTTTTTTTAGAATTTTTTTCCTGTTGTTTTTCTAACTTCATTTTAAGTCTTCTTTTCTAGTAGGTATTAAAACCTATGTTTCCTTCTAATTACATGTTTTGATTCAGATATTGGATTGGGGATCCATAAGGGTCCATGGTCAAGGACATGGTCCATAGGATGGTGCTATTGCAAGGTAATGAAACCTTTAGGAGCTGGGGGATAGTAGGAGGTCCTTAGGTCACTGAGGGTGTGCCCTCCAATGGGATTATCAGAGGTCACCTATCTTCTTCCCCTTTCTGCCTCCTACATCTAGTTGTGACCATCTTCTTCAACAGGTGTATCCACTGTTACCATCCAGAGGCCAAACCAATGGGGCCATCCAATTTTGTACTCTAATCTCTGAAATTAAGTTAATTCCTTCAGGTATTTTGTTGTAGTAACACATAGATGACTCATACACTGCTGCTTCTGTGGCAGTCAACAGTTTTCATTGTATTTTCTTCATTATCTTTCCGTTCTAGGCATTTTCTAAGATTCATTGTCCCCACACCGTCAGCTGTCCCCTCATTGCATCTCTGCCCATTTTTCTCTCTTTATTTCTCTTTACTTCCTTCTCTCTTCACCCCACCCCACACCTCTTGTGTCTTTCCCTTTCTTACCTTGCTTGGTATTTATGAGCTTCTTAAATTGGCATCTTTGAACAGTTCTGGAAAATTCTCAGTCATTTCACATCTCTCATTCTGTATCTCAGATTGTGTTCCTCTGCTTGATCTATTTTATGATTGCCTGATTTTACTTTTCTGTGGAAATTATTTGAAGCATGGGTTAAAATTGAGAATCCAGAGAGGGTGGGGGGTGGGCATACACATGCATGTGCATGCATATGATATCTTTTAATAATTATCTCAGGTCACAGAAAAACCGGGAATTTTTAAATGCAATGTTATGCTTAAGGTTTTTGGAACCACATACGTTCCATGAATTTTCATTGAGATGATTAATTCTCATGGAGATTTTTTTAATAAAAATTATCTTTAATAATTGTAGGTTGATAGAAAATGTGCACATTTAAGAGCCCCAGTATTTTCTCTTCCCAGTTTCCCCTAATAGTAGCATATTGCCATTGTACTTTTACCAAAACTGAGAAACCCTGGTAATACCTAAACTCCAGATGTTATTCAGGTTTCTACTAATATTGTTTTTCTGATCCAGAATCCCATGCAGAATACCACATTGCATCATATATTTCCTTCATCTCCTCTGTGACAGTTTCTCAGGCTTTCCCCCATTTTATGACCATTATAGTTTTGAGCACTATTCCTACATTTTTATAGAATGCCGTTCAGTTTGGGTTTGTCTGATTTTTTTTTTTCATGATTTGATTGGGGTTACAATTTTTAGGGAAAGTCTCACAGAGGTGTAATGGTCTTCTCATCATATCATATCAGAGTGTCCATGACTGTACCAGTCCGGCCAGGTTCCAACCTGAGGAATGGGCTGGGGATGAGAAAGAACACAGGCAGGAGATCCAGGTGGAGTGGTCTCTCTTTATTCAAGCTTTACATCTCCTTTTATAATCCTTCTAAGAGAGTTGCCAGGGATTATGCAGATTTCGAGTACAGACAAAATTTAGGAATATCCTATGGTTAGTACATTTGGAGCCACTCTGTTTTTCTTTTACACAACAATTTGCAAGCTTAACAAAGCACAATCTAGCCTGAAGGAGCTTATGCAAATAGTAACAAGAGGAGTGAAGATCAGACCCCAACACATGACACCTTGATTGATTTAACAGTGATCATGGAATTTATTCCGATTGAACCAGATTTGATATTTAGCTTCCCTACTTTGGATAGGCCTTGGGCTTTACTTTCTGCCCTCCTCAACCTGGATTAAGCTCAGGCTTTCCAGGGCTCTGTAGAAATTTTCACAATTAAAGCTGACCATGGTACCCTGCTCACTTCTTATGCCTCCCTATGTTTTGGCCAGCTATGTGAATTTGTCAGTTTGTTTTTGGTTATTTCTCTTAGGGTATCTTAATCCAATGTACTATCAACAATAGATATTTATAAAAGGGTTTTTAATATTGATTTTGAATATTTGTGTAGGCAAATATACATTTTATTTTAGGAGGTATGGTACTTATAGGCTATTTCTCCCAGTTAACCTCTTTCCCTCCCAACAGCCCTTAGGTGTTTCCTTTATTTAAACATACTGTTTCTTCATCCTTTCTTCCTTCATCTTCTTGATTGACACCTGCTATTTCTAAACATTGCTCAAATATTTTCTTCAAATGTTCTCTTTTTGTCCTTAAGGCTATCAGATTGATTTTCCTAAAACATTTTAGATGATTACATACTCTGTAGGAAAGTAGTATGATATAGTGCAGAGAGCACAAGTTTTGAGTCAGACACATCCAGATTAGATTTTTTTTTTCATTTCTTAGTTGAGCTTGGAAAATGTACTTGATACATTTCACATTCCATCATTTTTAAGATTAAACACTTTGTAGAATTGTTGGATATGATATATGAAAAGTACCAAACAAAATAGACATGCAGAGAATATTCTTTCCCTTTCATGTTTCTTCTCCTCTGACTATTGAATCAAGTTTTTAAAATCCCTCCTCACACCTTCATTTATTTATTTGGTTGGTCATTGGGTAGATATTTATTGAATTTCCGCTATATATCAGGAATCATCTGGGCACTGGAAAGGGGTAAAGTATACCTATTCGCAGTCAAGTGACCAGATAGGACACATATAGAACCCCAAATAGACAAGATCAAATAAGAACCTCTCCAAGAGACATCGTAATCAAAATGCCTTACAGAGAATAGGGATACATCATTAAAAGCCACAAGAGAAAAACATCAGATCACATTTAAAAGCAAACCAATAAGGCTTACTTCTGAATTCTTAGCTGCAATTCTAATACCCAGGAGGGCTTGGAATGAGATAACCTAGACCAAAAGAAAAAAAAACAGTTGCCTACCAAGATCCGGCAAAATTATCATTCAGATTTGAAATAGAAATAAAAACGTCCCAAGATAAAAATAAACTAAAAGAATTGATGACCACTAAGCCAGCCCTATACAAAATCCTGAAAAAAATACTACACACAGAAGAACTCAAAAACAAATCCCAGAAAAGAGCCCCCAAATGGACAAAGCTCTCTAGAAATTAAGCAAATGAAAATAAAGATCACATTAAGTGTAATGAAGTAAATCAAACTGTCAGCAATTAAAAACACTTCCCCATAGTAACTCTTTTTTTTTTTTTTAAGAGAGAATGACAGAGAAAGAGAGACAAAGAGAATCAATTTTTATTGAGTTTTTCACGTGGCTTTCATTGCTCCAACACTTAGTTGTGTACGTGGTGCTGGGGTTTGAACCCGTGTACTTGCGCATGCCAGGCAAGCGCCGTAACCGCCGAGCCACCGCTCCAGCCCCCCCCCCATAGTAACTCTTGAGTGTAAAGTGTGTTAGAAATAAAATTATTAAAAATCCTGAGGTAATACGTAAGAAAATCAAACATGTGCCAAGAAGTGGGTGAGCAAAACAGATGTTACTTCTGCAGAGGAGCGCACTCACAAAGGGGATCCAATGAGCAGACACACTTGAGCAGGCAGTCTGCTTATTTATATTTCTAACCTGATGCAATCCTACCCTTCAGTATGAGTGGAAGAGCTCATGGGTACAATCTGCAGAAATGGCTAATGTAAAATTGGGGAGGGTACAAGGGAGAGGGACAGGGTGGGGAAAGACTGGGGAAGGAATTGGGCCAAAATATATTGTTATAATGGGTACATGTATGAATGTATAACAACAGATCCCTCCATTAAGTACCACTATAATGCACCAACAAAAGACATGTTTATATATGTAAGTGCATCAACATCTGGGGCATAAATATTTACCATCATCGTATCTCCATGTTGGATTGTTCCCTTTACCAGTATGTGGTGAGCTTACTTGTCTTTTCCATTTAATTTTTGCTTAAACTCTGCATTGTCAGAAGCAAGTGGAATCTGTCTGCATGGGATATCTTTTTCCATCCTTTTACTTTCAGCCTATAAATGTCTTTGCCTAAAAGATGAGTCTTTTGCAAACATCATAGTTGGATCTTGTCTTTAATTCACACGGCCAGTCTTTTCTTTTTTTTAAAGGAGAGAGGGAGGGAGGGAGGGAGAGAGAGAGAGAGAGAATCAATTTTTTATTTAGTTTTTCATGTGGCTTTCATTGCTCCAAGATTTCATTGTGTACGTGGTGCTGGAGTTTGAATTCACGTACTCTCACATGCCAGGCAAGCACTGTAACCACTGAGCCACAGCTCTAGCCCCCAGTCTCTTTCTTTTAATTGGAGCTTTGGGGCAATTTTGTGAGAAATAAGTCTGATGGTCCATTTTCACAATGTAGTCTTAAGATTCACGTACAAAAGGAAACCATCTTAGATCAGGAACCATGTGGTCAGAGATAATCCATTTTAAACTCCTTCTCAGATATCCCATTACATCCATAGCTCTTTCCTCCATTGATCTCCCTCTGAGATTTTCCAGTTTTAAGTGTTTGAGAACTATTTAGTATCTCAAAGTTGCACAGTATTTATATCCCCCTCTTCCTTTCCATTTTCCTTCCCTTCCTTCCTCCCCACTCCCCTTCTCTTTCCTTTACTCAACTAGGCTTCCTTTAGTTCATTTGTTAATTTGTGTTTTTTGGATTTATTATATAATCTTGTCCTTCTCTCAGCCTTTTCTTTGTTTTACTCTAGCTTCCACATATAAGAGAAAACATTCAACCATTAATTTTCAGAGTTTAAAGCACACACTTCTTGTTAGCAAGTCCCAGGCAGAATCTAATACAATAATACCGAGTGATTTTAACACACCCTTTAATAGAGGTATTCCAGACATAAAATCAATAAAGGCACTTCTGACCTAAATAATACTGTAAATCAAATGCCTGACAAATATCTACAGAATATTTCATCCATCAAAAGCTGAGTTCACTTTCTTCTGAGCAGCTCAGGGAAACAGATCACATTTTAGGACACAAAACAAGTCTTATCAAAAATAAATAAATGCATATATATGTATATATAATACATATCTATAATCCTTTGCATCTTATCTGATCATAATGGAATGAAATTAGAAAGCAGCATCAAGAAAAATTGTAGCGACCCCATTAACACATAAGATTGAACAATACTCTTGATCAATGGATCATAGAAGAAATGAGAGGACAAATTTTTAAAATTCCTGGATCAAATGAGAATAATGATACAATGTATCAAAATTTCTGGAATACTATGAAGGGAGTTCTAAGAGGAAAATTCCTACAAGTAAACAATCTAATGTCACATCTCAAAACCCTAGAAAAGCAGAAACAAACAACTTCCAAAACCAGGAGAAGATAGGAGACAATTAAGATCAGAACCAAAATTAATGAACTAGAGAATTAAAAAAGATACAAAGGATCAATGTAACAAAGAGTTGGTTCTTTGAAAAGATAAACAAGATTGATAAACACTTGGCCAAATTAAGCAAAAGTGAGAGAAGATCCCAATCACTGAAATTGCAGAGTTGAAGAAGGAGGTATCACCACAGACATTTCTGAAATCCAGAGGATCATTAGAGACTATTTTGAAAAGATAAATTTCAGCCAAGCATGGTGGCACACACCTGTAATCTGAGCCACTCAGGAGTTTGAGGCAAGAAGATCTCCAAGTTCAAAGGCAGCTTCCATAACTTAGACCCTGTCTCAAAATTTAAAAAAAAAATTTTTTTAAATTTTTATTTTTGAACAACCATACAAATTTTTAACAAAATAATATAAAATGTGTATAGTTTATGGATATTAGATTTATCCCCAGGAATACCCCCCCAATTTCCCACCCATATCTCTCCCCTCCTTTACCCACAATATCTCTAAAAAAGTATTAGGCTGTATAACATTACACCTTATCTGGATTTAACACATGATAATAAACCACCTTTCTGAATGGCCAGGGTCTAGTTCCAACCTCCACAGATGAGTGAAGACATTTGACCCTTGGTTCTCTGGGTTATGCTGGTTTCACTCAGAATAATTTCTTGCATAGCCATCCATTTACCTTCAAAGGCTGCAATATCATTGTTTCTAATTGCTGTGTAAAATTCCATGGTATATATGTACCACAGTTTTTGGATCCATTCATCCAGTGAGGGATATCTGGGTTGTTTCCATAGTCTAGCAATAGTAAATTGAGCTGCTATGAACATAGATATTGCTGTGTCACTATAATGGGCTGATTCTAAACCTGGAAAGATACCCAGGAGTGGAATAGCAGGATTGTCGCATTCGACCGGCGAAGCAACAAACAACCACCGCGGTTTCTTCAAGAACTCTTTCTTTATTCTTACTATAGGCAGTGTATATAGAACCAAATCCACAGCTTTTTGCATACCTTTGAAGTTACAAGCAGGTTACAATTTACCAGACCACCAACAATAGCCCGGAGAGGCCATTCAAATTGAGATGAGTATCAACCATGAAGGAATGTGCACCTGGTTTTGGGCAACGGTCAGTCTACGGAAACAAGATAATCAATCCTCTCTGACAATAGACCTTTAAGTTGCCTTCCAGGTACTGACCTGCCTCAAGGCACGTACGCAGCTCCACGGCCTGATGTTCCCTACAGTTCCCCCTTAAATATATTAGTAAAGACAAGGGGACTGTGCCTGGCTTAGGTTGCCTGCAATCATGTGTTTTCTTACCCATCATGGGGTCACGAAGCGACACCTTTATATCTTTGCGCCCTGGCTTAGGTTGATAAACACATGTGCAAGTCATACCTGTCATTGGCTACCAGTCCATCGCTTGCCATGGGGTGTCCAGGGGTGCAGGAAGATGTATAGTACTCATCGACCAGCGATGCATACAATAAGAACACAGGCCAACAACTCCTTGAGCCAGGAGAAGTTAGGGAGCCACGAGGTCAGCCAATCAAACAGGCTGTCAGTACCAGTATCCTGGGTGATGTATGTAGTTAAGGTTTTTAGTTTATCAGTTTCCTCAGAGATACTGAGGGAGTTGTCAGAGAGGTTAAAGCAACACATATTTTTTACTGACCGACAACCCTGGTGATGGAGAAGTAAAAGATAATCAATAGCAGCTCTATTATCTAAGATTCCTTGTCGTAATACACGTTGTTCCTCATTTAAGAGAGACAATGCGGTGGAAGTATAATTAATATTCTTAGCCATGACACAAGCCAGTTTAGCGAGGGACTTGTAAGCTCCTACCACCAAGCCAGGAATTCCCAATAGGGAGAATGTCAGGGCATCTACTTCAACCTTAGAGAGGAGATGTACATTATCGTCACAATCTTCCGCCAAGGGGAGGCCTCTTTTAACTCTAACAGCAGGATGATGGGGCAATATATCCACAACTGAGGGTAAAAATACAGTCAACCGACTAAGGCAACATTGTATCCCCTCAGATAAATTAGCAGGTATGTAATTGAAAGTAAAATTACCACAAGAGTAAAACCACCCCTTAGGTAAAGAAGTGTGTGCGTTACCATATACAATTTGTTCAGTACGATTACAAAAATGTTTTTTTTTTTTTTACATCAAGACACTTAGAAGTACAACTTTGATATTCAGCACATGTATCATTTTCAGAAACTACATTAGGAGTGATAAGCTGCATAGCATCCTTAGGAAGTTGAAAAGAGGAGCTTCCCCAAAAGTAAGAGTCGGAATAAGTGACAGGTTTGTTGATTTGTGAGAAGAAGGTAAGATTTCTTATCTCGTTGGAGGGACGACATACAGGCAGCAAACAGGATCCCAAGATGAGTCCCATGTGGATATCCTGTCTGATGCAGATGTTATCCGTCTTAGCTATCTTGGCTAGTCGGATCCAGACGTTGTCCCTCTGCTCCATCATTGTTGAGCTCTGGACCAGCAGGCAGCAAAGGAGAAGAATCTGGGGTGTCTTCATCGAGGCTCGGATTATGGCTAGCTCGAGTCAGCCTTTCTGGCACCCAGATGGGTCCTTTAGCATTCTGCAGGAAAACACAAACAGAGCCTCGGCTCCAGATTAATACAGGATCTGGGCCTTTCCATTGACCAGTCAGTATGTCTTTCCACATGGCCCATGTCTTGGGCTTATGATGGGGATCAGCAAATCTGTCAGCAGCTGATCTATTATTGGAATCTAAATTTTAAAAATTTAATGTGAATAATACAGCAGATAACCTGTCTTTGGGTGTTCTGTACACCGCTCCTATTCCCCCCTTTTGTTTATTTAACATAGTCTTGATGGTAAGATGAGCCCTTTTAACAATGACTTGTCCTGTCGGGTTATAAGGAATGCCTGTAATATGTTGAATATTGAAGTTAGCACAAAAATTTTTAAATGTATTAGAAGTATATGCAGGTCCATTATCGGTCTTAAGTTGTTTAGGTAAACCTAGAATAGAAAACGTTAAGAGGCAATGAGTAATAACGTCCTTTGTTTTTTCTCCAGACAAAGGTGTGGCCATGATGAATCCTGAAAATGTATCAATAGAAACATGAATAAATTGCAATTTTCCAAATTTAGAAAAATGAGTGACATCCATTTGCCATAGATGATTAGGTAGCAGTCCTCTTGGGTTGACTCTATAAGTCACTTGAGGAAGAAAGGTAACACAGTTAGTGCAGCTTTTGACGAAGTGTCTGGCTTCTTCCTTAGATATAGCAAAGCGATGATGCAATGTAGAGGAGTTAACATGAAATTGATTATGAAAATTAATAGCAGATTGCAGTGCAGAAAAGATATGGACATCGCACGTGGCGAGATCAGTAACATGATTGCCATGAGGAAGAGGACCAGGGAGACCAGAGTGAGTATGAATGTGAGTGATATAAAACGGATTTTTTTTCTGTCCCAAATTAATTGCTGCAACTGTAGCAGATGCTGATGAATGGGAGAATGAACAGCAATGTGCCCAGCCAGCTCGAGACTCTGAACAACATTAATTACATATATGCTATCTGAAAACAGGTTGAAGGGTTCAAAATGTCCTGAAAAAACTGTTAAAACCATCAGTAATTTTGTCTGTTGAGCAGACTGGAACAGAAAAGTTTGAGTGGATCCATTGGCTGTAATGGGTCCAGTGCCATCCTTAGATCCATCAGTAAATATTAAAGTGGCATCTTTTATGGGTATAGTCCTGGTGATCTTTGGAAAGACCACCGGATGCCTAGCCCAAAAATGCAATAAGGGATTAGAAGGGAGATGATTATCAAATTGAGCTTGAGTACGTACTGAAAGAATTGTCCAGCAATCTAGGATAGAACAGAGATATTGTAGTTAAAGTAAACAGATATAACCTAGGTTTTGAAATACAGTGTGTAAAAGAGAGTATGCTAATTACTTTGTCTGTAATCCCACATGAGTTTTTATATTATAAACGTACATAACAAACAAAGCTCAGATGGACATCTAGTTTTTGAATATAGTATTATTTATACATATCAAGGTGTCAGTTATATGACAATAACCTAAAAACAGTTGCTCATTTAATGTTAAGAAGTAATCATTTAAAAAATTTTAAAACAGGTACAAACTATAAGGAATTAACCTGATAAGAGCAGATCAAAGTTTTAAGAAACCTTTGTTACTTTAATACATAGCATTAGATTTTGGCTCATAACAGTACATTAATGTTTAAACTTAAGTGAAACTTTAAATAACTTTAAATTGTGTCAATTATAGTCAACAACACACAAGCCTTTGAGATTTACCTTCCACAAACCTTTTGCAACTTACTTAGACACTATATTTTTTTATCCAGAAACATTTTTTCATCCAGGAAGATTTGTTTTATTTTAGTTTTCATATCAAAGCATATGTCCATGTCTATATCCTTTTATATTTTTGTTGTTGTTGTTTTTTGACCCTTTTTTAAATCTGCATTTTGATACAATTGTTATGAAACTTTTAATGTTTTTAATTACTTTAAGGTGAGAAATACTATAGGTCATACTATTTAAGTCAAAACAGTTAAAAAATACAAAATGAAATTGCCAAGAGGAAATAGTACCAGTGATCGGACTGATTTATACATAAAACCCATTAATGATAAAGCCTCTATGCATTTAAAGTAAATGTAAGCCGGGTTTAAAATGAACAGTGTTTAAAAGACAGCACTTGGTTAACTTGCCTGCCTTAGTTAACTTGCCTGTCTTAAACTATGTAACAGGTAGACACAGGAAATCACCTTGATAAGCAAGCCAATGTTTTAAGAAACCTTAACGAATTAGACTTTGATCTATCAGTGTATCTTTTTTAGTTGTCGATTTTTTCCTAGATTTTTTAGTTGTTGATTTTTTTTAAAATTTACATTTAGAAATAATCCTTATAAAATATTTGAGTCTAATTACTCCTCTTAATATAAAAAGATCAAATTTTTGTGATGTTTATAGCACTTTGATACACGATTGAAACTTTTGCACTCTTTTTATATAGAATCAAGTTGTTAGAATTTTAACTCTTAATAACCTTGCTTTTAGTAAAGACCCAGATTAAAGCAATCTTAAATTAAATCTTATTAGTTTCCAATCTATAAAAGCACATTTAAGAAACCCAAATGTATGTTACCTTATAAAACTTATAAAAACACATTTAATAAACCCAAATATCACCTTATAGAAACTAAATCAAGATTACTCAAATTTATTTAGCAGTTAATGTTTTAACATTTTGACTTTGTAAATTTATCAGATGTCTTCTGTAACAAACACATTTATATAATAATCCCATTTATGTTAAATCTATATTACTCAGTTTTTATTATAAACTTAGGTTATCCATGAAACCTCAGGATATGAGACAAATATAAGCCATCTTTTTCCATTGAAGAAAAATCCTAGAAGAAATTAATGTTCCACTCTAAACATTTATAGAAATCAACATTTTATTGATTGACCACCTAGAAAAAACATGTGAGCTAGTATTCTTAAACACATCTTTACTCTTATGCATAAATGATTTAGGTTGAACCTCTATTTTTAAATGCTTAAGTCACTTGAATTAAAAGTCATTTGGATCCATTTTTTTAACTTAATTTATGAGCGCTCATCTATAACCTAATTTGGTACCATATGGAACACACATATAACATACATGTACACAAACACACAGGACAGGAGCGCACGCGCACACATAAAACAACAGGAAACATAGGTTTTTAGACCCTTGGAAAAATTGAACTTTTGAATAAAGACAGCAGCAAAAAAAAAATCATAATTAAAACTCTCAGATAAAACAAGACTGACTGAAAGATATATTTAGGTGTACAAAATAGGTGAATTTACCAGTAATATTGAGCTCAAGATCCAAAAAATGAAATGGCCATATTTATTCTAGTAAAGGAGCATGCACACATCTTTAGCACCAGAATTAGAGTTAGCCCAGACTTTATATGTTTCTTCCAGAAACTCTTTTACTTTAACCTCCGAGGAAGATAAGGTGTCCTTGACTAGGCGCCATAAAGAGAAAGCAGTGGGAATAATATTGGGTCCTTTTTTCTTAGTACTTTTTGTAAACCTCTTTTTACATGTTTTTAGACCTGTTTGCAAAAACCAAGGAGAAGATTTTTGATTTCCAACAGATTCTAGCATAGACAAAGTAAATGCAGCTTGAACTAACAGCTTAACATCCTTGAAAGGAAATACCTGGTGAAATCTCTGGTTTTGCTGATCCTCAAACACAGGATAAAACAAATTATCTGGCCTTTGTCTCAGCCCAGCATCATCAATTAGGTCAGAACTTTGCATTACTGGACAGATATTAAATTGTTTACGTTTCTCATGACTGGAAGGCAGTAATTTTAAGAAAGGATTACTAGAAAATAAAGGAGGTGGCGGGGGAGTAGGGGCAGATGGAAAAGAGGAATGATGTTTTAAATCCAATTTACGCAGCGCAGCCTGAGATAACCCCTCTTCCTCATCTGATGCAGAATCAGCATTCCTTTCATTCTGTCCCTTTTGTGAAACCTCCTCCAACGCCTGTTTAGCCTCCATAAGGGGCTCAAGCATATCTACATTGGACGACACCAAACAGTTACTAATCAGAGACCAAATGGCTAAAGTCTCAACTGGAAGAGGACTGGAAGCCTCAGCTTTTCTTAGATCCACTCCCAGATGCTCCCACTGAGGGACATTAAGTAATCCTTCCTTAATAAACCAACAAGCATGTTTTTCTATTGTCCTTACAAAATTACGTGCAGTTGCAGTTTTTAAAGGAGTACCATTTTTCTTTAAAAGTT